>BQNB010012122.1:22718-79869 GCA_026074375.1 Tanacetum coccineum
GGCATTTTAAGTCCGTTTTTGATTATTTTAGCTCGTTTTTAAAGGTAAAAGGTATGTGTATTTAAGCACATACCAAGGTATTTGATGAGGTGTTATTTTATACACTTTTTCGGGGTCGTTTAACCTCCTAAATCATGCATTTATGCCCAAAATAGGTACGTAATCGTTCCTTTTCAGGTATTTCTCATTTGGAAGGCATTTGGAAGAATTACACATGACTTGGGCTCATTTGGAGAAGAAACAGACAAGACTACGGACCTACACCAATATTTCTCAAGATTATGTTCTTAGCAGCTGGAGACGGCGTCACAGTTTCTACATGACGCCGTCACAACGCATCCCACGGCGACGTCACAAGAATCCACAACGGCGTCAGAACGCACGACCCAATCCATTATCTAGAATATACTCTTTCACAACACTGTCATGATTAAAATGAGACGCCGTCGCGACGATTTTCCTATAAATACAAATTCATTTTTAGGGTTTTAAGTGTGTAACTTTTGAATAAAAAGAGGGTACGAACCCTAGTTCATTTAGCAGCTATTAGGGACGAATTTAAGGCCTAAAAACCCTATTATACTTCCTCCAACTCATGTTTTAATCAAGTAAGGTTTATTTAATCATTTAATATGTCTATGTGTTGTTTGATTCATCTATGTTCTTGCTTTATCTATAACATGCTTGGCTAAACCTCATATTGTGTTTATTTATGATTGAATGAAACCTAGAATGTAGATCTTAGTGATGTTGCTTCTTGTGATGGATGTGGATGTTCGGTCTTAGAAAATCAGCTTTTGTCTGCATTGCTGTTGATATGTCTAGGAAAACATGATTGTGTAGAAAGGATACCATCGGGTAACAGTCTTCAAACTACGTTGCCCCCTTATATGGTTGATCTACTCTTAATATATTTCACATGCATTTAATATACCCTTAAGGGCCTTGTAATAGTCTTCATACTACATTGCTTGTACGTTGCCTTAACGGAATTTTAAATAGACGGCTGGTTCGTGTAATTCGTTCATGACTTAGGAAATAATTACAAAGATCATCACAAGTGTGACAAAGCAACAACACTAGGAGAAGCAATCTAGGGAGTAATACATGATTAAATAAATACAATCTTTTATTATATTGTTATCACCAGTAGTTTAGATTATTATTTAGTTTAATAGCTAAAACCAACCAACCTCTCTAATATATGATTTTACGTGCTTTCATAAAATATAAAAACACAAAAAGAATCTTCCCTCAACCCTTAGAATTCTGTTAGACCGTGATGAAGCCTTCCAAACCTATTCCTCGAGTTAACGATAACAACCCCCCGAGTCTTGCTTATACTACTACTACAACGATTAGGTGCTCTGCGTAGGGAGTTGTAAAACTTCATGTAGAAGTCTAACGACGACCGCATAAATTGGTCCTTTAGGGGGTGTTTATTTTTTTCTTAATAGGTCCTTAGCTAAAATTTCTTATTCCATAAAGGATTATAACATGTTTATTTTATTTTTTCAAAAATGAATCTTAAATGTGAAAGGGTGTCAAAACCCAACTCCTTACCACATAGTCACATAAAGATAAAATATATCATCTTTTTCTTTCATTTGCACTCATATAGTTAATGGTCCGTTGGTTTGTTAAGGGATTTGGATTTAGGATAAGTTTTTAAAAAAAGTAGGAGAGAGAAAATATATAAATAATATAATATTATTATTTTAAACTTATATAAAAATTAAATAATAAATTTATTATTAAAAATTATGTTTTAAATTATAAAGAAAGGTGGAGATGAAATATAGGCCCACTAGTTTGAAAAAATAAAAAATTTCCGGAAGTCATTTCTAACCTTAGCAATTTCATCTGGATTTGGGTATAGGTAATATACATCACTATTCTCAAACCTTGGGCCCGCTTTTTTTGTACCAAACAAGATTTTTTTTATAGTCTGAAAACCTATAGTGAAACTATGAACCAAACAGACCCTAACATCTTTCAATCCTCCAATCACCACCAACACCTACCCTGGTCGTCCACACATTCTCCTTCGGCCTTGCTCACCGTCGACCTCTTCGATCGGAGACCTTAATGCACTTCATCGCTCTGATGCCGCTTCCTTCAAGACTTTCTTATTGGCTTCCTATTTATTTACCAAAAAGCTTTAACAATCTGAAATGATGACACATGGTTACGAAGAAGATAAACACAACTGGTGATTTATTTTTGACTTATTTAGTAAATATATATATATATATATATATATATATATATATATATATATATAAATAAATATATAAATATATATATGTATATACTATAATCAAACATTTAGGTTAATGGAAACATCCGGATAAGTAGAAGGAATTTAGATTCACTTAACTAGAAATGATTTTTATAGTTTTAAAATTTTTAAAGTAGATATATAAACATATATATATAAAAAACATGTATATAGAGCTATATTAATATATATTATATATATAATAGTAATTCAGTATGGCAAAATTTGGGTTAATGGAAACATCGGCAATAAGTATATGAAGATTTAATTCACTAATTAGGAAGATGGCTTATAATAGTTTATATTTTGTAAAGTAGATTCAATTTTTCAATCATTTATTTTCATGGATCTACTTGTATAAATAGTTACATTCAGTTTGGGGCATTTCATAAATTTTATGTTTCTTTCATTTATTTTCATGGATCTTTCATTTGGAAAAGGACATCAAGAAAATCGAAAGCACAATTTACAATTTGGATTTCTAATATTAAATTGATTTGAATGAAAATGCACATACCACTATATCAATTAACACCAAGAAAAATGGGAAAATAATAATTTACTTTATTATATTAGTCATTAAGCAAAGAAAAAATAAACACCTTTTATTTACATAAAACTAACTTGAAACAAACAACATTTGTAAAAAGATACATTCTCCAAACAGGAAAAATTTGCAAAAAAAAAAGAAACACCTTTTATTTAGTCACTATATATAATATATTTTAATAATAAAATTGTTGATAAAATATAATGCCTAAAAACATTAATAATATTTTTTCACATCTTTATGTTTTGATAATCACAAAATATAAAAACGTTCAACGTAAAATTAAACGTAAACAAGTATTTAGTAGTAAATATTCATTTCAAACTTATATCACTCCAAGGTATGAATAAACAAATGCTTGATGCATTTTATGATCAAAGGAAACTTTTATAAAATGTTGTAAACTTTTTATAAACATCACAAAACATTTTTTACATTTAAAAGAAATGTTTTATTCAAAATAAACATTTTGAATTTCAAATTTTTGGACCTAAAACGGCTAAAAATGGTCCAGTAAACACCTCCCCTGAATAGGACAAAAAGAGAGCGTCTGAATAAGGGACTGTCCCCTTAATTACATGGGCGGCCCCCTTAATTTTAAGGGGGCCGACACCCTATTTAAGGGGGCCGGCCATAGACCCCGCTCTTCCTTTTTGTCCTATAAATACTGGACTATTCCCCAATATTTTTCTCACCTTTTATACTCATTCTTTCTACTTAAAACAACCCACATATCCTCTCTAAAATCCTTTGATCATTTAATCATTTAGCTTTGTTTCCAAGTGATCCAAGCTCAATTCCTCAAGTGCAAGAGAAGAATACTTCCATCATCTAGTGAAGAAGTATTACACCCCAAAATCCATATTGCAATCTTGTTGCATCCATATCATACCTTGTAAATCTTTTGTAAATCTTGTAAAGTTGTGTAGTTGTTAGGATTTGGTGATTGTTGTAAGTATAGTTGGATCTTGGTGATCCTTTTTAGTAGTGTTAGATAGTTGTGATATAAGTAGTGTGGTGAGAAGAAGTTGTGAAGGTGTGAAGTTGTGAAGATTGAAGAAGTTGTGTAGTCGTGATCAAGGTGTGAAGATAAGTTGTGTAGTGAAGTTGTGAAGTAGTTGTGAAGTTGTGAAGTCGTGAACTAGTCGTGAAGTTGTGTTGTGATAGATTGGTTCTAGCTAAGATTAGAACTCGACATCTAGCTTAGTGTCGGAAATTGATATAAGCAACGTTGTGTACGGTTTTCTCCGCCATAAGGGAGCTTGTTGACATAGTGAAGAAAACTCTCGAGTTTGGTGCTCGGGGAGTGGAGTAGGCCGAAGAAGAGCTTCGTAACCGAACCACTATAAATCCTTGTGTTGCGGTTTGATCTTTCCAACTCTTATCTTTTATTTACTTCTACATATTTACATTGTTCATATTGTGCAAGTATTGAATTCACAAAAAGTCGAATCTAAGTTTTTATAAACAAATTTTAAATATTAAATTAAAAAGCGGTAAACTATTCAACCCCCCCTTCTAGTTTTCCACAATTGGTACCAGAGCCACGTTAAACAAGATTTTTAAAATAAATTGTATTTTAAAACTTGAATCGATCTATGGAATCGGAAAAATATTTAGAAGGGCAATCTATGCAAAGACCACCACTATTTGAAAGTGATGGATTTATTTATTGGAAAAATAGATTTGAAACTTATGTGAAGTCAAAAGATCTAGATCTTTGGCATGTTATTACCGATGGTGATTTTCCTCCTATTCAAAATAATCCCGAAACTAAAAAGGATGAAGTTGTACCTTTTCATAAACAAAATGATGATCTTAAAAAGAAACTTGCAAAAAATAATGAAGCTAAAATGGTAATTTATAATGCTTTGCCACGTAAAGAATACGAAAAAAAAATTATGTGTCAAACCGCAAAAGAAATTTGGGATACTTTGCTAATCACACATCAAGGTAATAATCAAGTCAAAGCTAACAAAATAGATCTTCTTGTTCAACAATATGAACAATTTACGATTCCAGAAGAGGAATCAATAGATAATGCCTTTGCTAAATTTAACACTATTATTACTAGTCTAAAAGCACTTGATGAAGGTTTTTCTAGCAAGAATTGTGTTAGGAAATTTCTTAGTGAATTACATCCAAAATGGCGCGCAAAAGTCACGGGGATTGTAGAATCAAAGAATCTAATAACCTTACCTCTTGACGAACTTATTGGAAACTTGAAAGTCTATGAAGAGGTAATAAAGAAAGACTTCGAAACGGTCAAAGGCAAGAAAGAACAAAGTAGATCTCTTGCATTAAAGGTGAAAAAGGAAGTAAGTGATGAAGATAGCTCAAGCTCCGATAGTGAAGACGAAGAGTATGCTATGGCCGTAAAAGAATTCAAGAAATTCTTCAAGAGACGAGGAAGATTTGTAAGACAACCACGAGGCGATAGAAAAACATTCCAAAGAAGTAGAAATGATGGTTATGGTAAAAGTGAAAGAAAATGTTTTAGATGTGGTGATCCAAATCACCTCATTGGAGAATGTTCAAAGCCGCCAAAGAACAACGATCAAAGAGCATTTATTGGAGGAGCATGGAGCGACAATGAAGAAGATGAAGTAGGAAAGACTAAAGATGAAACTTGCCTTGTAGTTCAAGTGCCCGATGAAATATGCTTAGGAGTAAACTTGGAACCCAATGAGTAGATTAAAGATAGTGGATGCTCAAAACACATGACCGGTAATCGAAAGTTGTTCTCTTCATACAAAGCATACAACGGAGGAAACATAATCTTTGGGAGCAACTTGCGCGGTAAAATCATTGGAAAAGGTACGATTTCTCAAGACCCCCTAATAATTGAAAATGTTAAGCACGTAGGTAACTTAACATATAACTTGCTTAGTGTAGGTCAAATATGTGATAACAAATGCAAAGTAATATTTACCGAACACGATAGCAAAATAATCAAAGACGAAAAAGTTATAGGTAAAGGAATTAGGAAAAGAGGAATATATGTAATGAAACTAGGAAATAAAGACAAAATATGCCTTGCAACATTGGACAAAAACTCCACACTATGTCATAGAAGATTAGGTCACGCTAATATGCAATTAATTCAATCATTAGTATCTAAAGAATTAGTTAGAAACCTACCCAAACTAAAATACGACCGACATTTTTGTGATGCTTGCAAAATTGGAAAACAAGCTCATACAAGTCACAAGGCTAAAAATATAGTTTCAACAACTAGATGCCTAGAACTACTTCACAGTTTGGCCCTTCGGCCATACAAAGCTATGGAGGAAATCTTTATACCTTAGTAATCGTAGATGACTATTCTCGATTCACATAGACTAGATTTTTAGCAAATAAAACCGAGACCTTCAAAAAATTCAAAGTATTTAGCAAAATGATCCAAAACAAATTAGGATGTTCCATTGTATCAATTAGAATGGATCATGGTCGGGAATTTAATAATGAAGTACAATTCGGAAACTATTGTGATTTAAATGGGATATCTCACAATTTTTCCGCTCCTTGTACTCCACAATCAAATGGTGTAGTAGAAAGGAAAAATCGCACTCTACAAGAAATGAGTAGAACCATGTTAAACGAACAATCCATTCCTTAAAAATTTTGGTGTAATGCGGTCGATACATCAACCTATATAATTAATAGAGTTTCCATTAGACGTATTTTAGGAAAAACTCCATACGAGTTGTTAAGAGGTGGAAAACCAAACCTTAACTATTTTAGAGTATTCGAAAGTAAATGATTTGTTCTTAATACAAAGGATTACCTCACCAAGTTCAACCCTGTTAGCCCTAAAATATGGTGACTAATTCGGAATTACATTTATCATTTATAGTCGTGTCGGGTTAGTTTAGCTAGTCAAGCCCGGGACTATAAATACCCCCTCCATACTTCCATGGAGGGGTAGAAGTTTACACTTGTAAAGTGTGTGTGTGTGTTTCCTTCTTTTCTCTCAAGCACACACACAACTTCTCATATCTCATATCTTTTCTCTCTAATAAACATGGATCAATTTCTTTTCTATTTTACCATACCTCTGGATCTTGTGTTATAAGGGTGAACCTTATGTTAACAATTGGTATCAGAGAACATGGGGAATCTGTGTTGTTTAACTACTGATTATGTGGTGAATAAGCTCAAATTTTCGTGGCTTATTTTGTGGAAAAAGCCCACGGATAAAAAAAATTAGGCTTATTTGGTTGTTAATCTTGGTTCTACATGTTAAACATGTTACATTGTAGCCATTGCAAGTGATATACAAGCTCCAAGATCGATTTTTAAGCTCAAAGAGGTTTGGTTTATTTTTGAGTTCTTGGTGGCGGTTTGATTCATTTGTGAAGATCCATAAGGAAAATCGTATCAGTGTTTGATTAATCATCCCCTACCAACTTAGTTTTAAGCATTTAAAGCTTATTTGCGTGGTTAAATAGCTTATTTGGTTAAAAATTGCTTATTTCGAGCTTAATGTTCAAGGTGGCGGTTTGATTATTATATTAATTTCTTGGTGGCGGTTTGACAAAAAGAGGGGACAAGATCCGTGATTTAAGGAAAAGTAAAAAGGGTTTAACCAAGTCAAAGGCGGGTTGATTAAAATAATCAAAAATAATGCAGGCGGTTTGACCTTAAATGGCGGCGGTTTGCCATGTTCTTGGCGGCGGTTTGCCATAATTAGGTGGCGGTTTGACAGGTTACAAGGCGGTTTGATTATTATATTGACCAAAAGCAAACATTACTCTGCCCAAAATTCAAAAACCATGGCGGTTTAAGTAAAATACTAGGCGGCGGTTTGTTAAAACCCACGGCGGTTTGCTTAAGTTATACGGCGGTTTGCCAAACAGGAATGCCGGCGGTTTAAATTGGTCTAATAGCACCACTAGTTTGTGCTATTTTTGGAGCAAATGGTCTAACAGTACTAACAGGCCTAGCAGTACTAACTGGCATAGCAGAACTAACTGGCCTAGCAGTACTAACTTTGTGAACTGCTCTTTTCTCATTTTACTTAACAGGAGTATCAAACCGTACTTGTTAGAATCGTGGGCAAGTCTTTCTAACAATGAGGGTATTTTGAAATTTTTGATGATTAACCCTTTTAGCATTATCCCATACAGGTTTGACCACCCTTGGACCAGTATTGACCACATTTTTCAGCTTAGGTTCTGGGCTCCTTTTGTCATAAAAATCACAATCTTTGATCAAATGGTCAGTGCTCTTATAGACAAAGCAAGCTATTATTTTCTTAAATCCAATTCCTGCTTTCTTAGAAGTTTGACCAATTTGATCAACTCTAGTTTTAACTGTTTGAGTCTCATTAGTCTTAACAGGACTAACTTTATCTCTGTTAACTGATTCATAGACTGTCTTAGGTTTTTGAGTATTTGCTTCATTTGTTTTACCTACAGTCCCTCTTGTTTTTCGTTTTAGATCAGTTGTTTTTGACTCAATTATTTTCTTCCTAGTGGCATATTCATCTAAACCTACAAATGATATGTCAGCTCTTGGGGTTAAGAAGTTCCTTGTTATAGGAGGGGGAACAGCATGATACCCATCTGCTTTGGAAGACCTATCATTAGCTGGTGTGGACTCTTCATCACTATATCTGACATCAAAAACACTCAAACTAATCTCACTATCGCAGTTTTGGGGGGGGAGGGGGGTAACAAAATTGTTATCCTTTTCATTCAATTGTGTGCCAATTATCTAACCAGTTTATATCTCTAGCATAATTTAATGTTGAGTAATTCATTCTAGATTCTTCGATTGATTCTTCCCATTGTTTCTTTTTTAATTTTAACTCATCACTTTCCTTAACAATTACTCTAATTCTAGTTAAAGAGGTGTTAATTTTATTTCTCTGCATTTAAGCTCTTAGTTTTGAAAACTCATATTTTCACCCCAAGCCAGTTCATTCTTTTCATGTACAAGTATCCTGGATTCTAGTGACTATAAGGCTAACTCATAACCCTGAATTTCTAGTCTTGCTCTGCTATGTTTTTCTCTTTCCCTATCATAATTCTTTTGAAGAGTTTTAAAAGATTCAAGACATTGTTTAGTACATTTTTGTACCTCATTGTCAGAAGAACTTGATGAGCTTGAAGAAGAGATTGCCATTAAAGCATAGTTGGCTGGTTCTATTTCAAAATCATTACTCCAGTCATATCCTCCTAGACCATCTTGAGCCACAAGTGCCTGTGATGAAGATTCATTTGTTGGTGCATTGCTCCTGCTATTGTCACCATAAGATCTTTTCCATTGATTCCTTCCAGATCTGCATTCCCTAGCAAAATGCCCTTTTCTATGACAGTTGTAGCACTCCATTTTTGTTTTTCTATCAAGTGGAAACATGCGTTTTTTTTGAACTCACTTTGTTCCTTCCTGTATTCTGAATGAATTTTCTCACTCTGACAGTCAACATAGCCACCTGCCATCTAAGATCCAATTCTTCCAAGTCATCTTGATCAATCTGCTAAAAATCCTCATTTTCAAGTTGAGGACTGGTTGTTGGTTGTGCAAAGAAACAGCATGCTACACCATGAGCACATGGGGTAGATGAAGCTTGACTAATTCCACCAGTAGTACTAACCTCAAAATCTCCACTTAGTCATACTAACATATTAAGTACTTGCTAGTTGTTCTCAGAGGAAAGAAATGCCAAGTTCTGAGAAGTAGAAGTGGAACTTGAAGACCTTTTCATCTCATCTTCGTAGACCCTAAGGGTGTTGTAGAGGTCATCAATATCAATCTCATCAATGTCTGGCTTATTTCTCGTGATTAAAGCAATTTGGTTCCATGAAGGAGGAAGACTTCTTAGGAACTTCTGGTTGATATACTTCTTTGATATTGGAGCACCATGAACCTTTCTAATTGACTATGAGTTTTTGGAAACCTATTATAAAGACTGTTCTAAGACTTTCATTTGATGCAGTAGAAAAATTTTCAAACTGATGTTTTAGAACATTTTTTTGCATCTTCTTGGATTCTTCATTACCTCCAAACCTTGATTTGATCGCTTCCCAGAGTGATCTAGCATCAACAACATTATAAAACTTGAGGAGGTATTCATCAGGTATTGCTAAAAGCAAGATGCTCTTAACTCTTTCCCGATTCCTTCTAGTAGCCAGTTGTTTGGCAGTCTTAGGAGCAGGAGGAGCAGATGTTTCTCCAGTTAGTGTAGGCTCTTCTACTAGATCTCCATTGACAATAACATCCCATAGGTTATGGTCTGTATGACAGATATATTGTCGCATTCTCATGCTCCAAATATCATATTCTTCCTTCCTGATGATAGGGATTTTTATTGCTGTAATAGTAAGTAGAGGAATGTCTTGTTCTGCCATCTTACAATTGAGTTCTTCTTATTCAAAGTTTCTATACAAGCTCTGATACCACTTGTTGGATCGTTTACTGAATAGATCCTAACTTTTAGCTTGTAAAGGGTTTGTTCCCTTAGATAATTCTAAAGCAACAATAATGAAACACGGATTTGAACACTATTGATTATGCGGAAACTAATCAATAATGCTAAGACGAACAATATTAAGAATCACAAAAGAACTTTATATTATCACTTGAATTCTTGCCTTGGTTAAAGATTAAATACTTGATTGCTATATCGATCTCTATTGATCTTGTGTAGAACTATATCTTCGAAACTATGCCTAGGGTTCCTTTTATAGACTAAGGAAACCCTAATGGGCTTTACAAAACGCGTATAAAGATCATGCATATTATAACACCCCGTGTTTTAGGGTCATTGACGCCGTCAATAAATCCACAATGTATCTTTTGTATTGTACGCATTTGTTTTAAATCGTAAATGTTAAGCTAAATCGCGTAGGCTAAAATTTTGCGTTCAATGTAAATAGGCATCAAACAATTAAATGTTTACATCAAGCAAGGGTTAAGTAATTATTTTGAGGATAATTATTAACATTGTTCAATTTATTTTTATCAGATACGTAAAGTGTATACGTTTCGCGATAAATTGCATTTAGGCATACCCGGAGCCACGTTAATTAATCTACGCTTCAACAAATGCCTTTTTTTCTTTTCAATGATCAAAGTTTATAAAACTTTACCCCTAGGCATACATATATACACGTCCATATATATGTAGGAATCAAGCAAGGCATATAAATTACAAGTCTTACACTTTTAATAAAGGAGACTACAACTTATACTTTCAAAAAATGCAAGTATTACTTTTATCAACCAAGACATATAAATTAGTCACTTCCATCCTCATTTTCATGGGATAATGTCTCATTTGGGAGACATAAGGACACAACACATTAATGGCTAGCATGGTGCAACATGAGTTAGTAGAAGTATATGGCAAAGTTAGTAAGAAGTAAGGCATGACTAGTGGTTTTGACCACTAGTCACCCCTTTTTATCCCCCTTGCCATCCACCCCCCCCCTTAGACTAGTCTTTGGACTTTATTTGACTAGTTCTCATATATATACATCATACATTGTAAGTATTATCTCACACAACTCATAAACACTTAGTAAAAAGATTAAAAACTCCTTCCTTTCTCTCCTTGATAGCCCACAGCATCAAACACCCAACTTACTCAATCCATACCTATATTTTCTAAGAGTTATCGATCTACATACATACACACATCATTCCTAAGATATACTAAGATGTTTCCAAGCATTGGTTAACCATTTTTAAGTAATTATCAAGAAAAGGAAAGCTAGGGTTTCATATGGAAAATTAGGGTTTTCATAGCTTGCTAGCTTGGGTTTAAAGTCTAAACAAGGGTTTAGCACATATTTCTCATCATCATAATTCATCACTAAGGTTACCTAAAACCTTTATCTTTTTATTTTCATGATTTTATATGCATATGATGTTTTATATAGAAAAATCACCTTTTAAGACTTTTGAACATGTAAAAGGGATTTTTATTTGTGATTATGCTTTTGTAAACTTTTTCTTATGATATTAGGTTGATAATATCATGTTAAAATGGATCTATAAGTGTTATACCATGTTGATTAAGTGTAAAAATGATTATGTACAAATTAAGGGTTTATACAGTTGTACCTAATATGTTACATGTAAAAGAATGCAAATGACATGTTAAATCATTTTATGGACTTTTAGTGAATGTTATATGAACACTAAAATAAGGTTATAATGGAAGTATAAGTGATGAACAACCTTGGTTAAGCTTAAAAAGTGTTAATGAAAGATTAGGGTTTTTAATGATTTACATGAAAAGCTACAAGTAAATGTGTATAATCAACGTGATGAACTTGTTAATCTTGATAATTTGGACATATGAGGACAATGATGGACTAATGGACTTTATTATATGTAGGACATATAATATATATATAGTATAAAAGACTTATGGTAAACTACTAAAGTGAAAAGTACATAAAACAAGTTTTATATCAAAGTATACTTATTAATTATAAAGGGGCTGTTTGGATTTCGTATTTTAAACAGGGGATTTGACACCTTATAAAAATAATACGACTCATTACGATTCCAAAAAGGTAAGAAACTCGAAAAACGGATTAATAACGAAAAAGATACGATAAAAATACGATTTACGTTAATACCGGGTTTTATAAAACTATTTTTTATAAAAGTACTATTCATGACAGAAAATTTTATTTTTGTAAAGCTCATAAATCAATATAACTTTCAATTACGAGAACGTGCTCGAAAGAATCGCTAAAAACGGAGCTATAACGAATAAGATACGACATTTACGAGTTTACGCTAATTGAAACGTAAAAACGAGTTTATAGCTGTTGTGAACAGTAAAAACACTATTCATCACAGAATGTTGAAAAATTAAAAATGTAATATTTTGATCACTCGTCTTAGTACGAAAGCGTGGGCATAAGAAACGTCAAAATCGGGCTTAAAACGAAAATAGTTATGCTATATTTACTAGAACGGTAATTATAAACGTTTTTACTTATTAAACACAATTTTACCAAAACAATTATATTTTACTAAAACGATTAGTCGGTGATTATGCTATATAGAATATTGAGTGGTTATCAAAGTGCTATATTACTAGGGAGTTTCATAATGAGGCCTCTTCGGATGGCGTTTCGACGAGTTGTTGGATTTACGATTTAAAGTGTCCTAAACTCCTCGTACGTCATTTCATGACCTCTTTAATTATGATAGCCCGAACGATAGTACGATGTAACAACTATAAGATTATATTCAGTATTGTTAATTAAAAGTACTCAGTACTTATACAGCCTTAATTTAAATAGGTTGCATTTATCGTCTTGCGTGACGTTTATTCTGTGATTATTTGGACTACCTGTACACAAGGTGAGTTCATAGCCCCACTTTTACAGTTTTACTGATTTATTAATATTTGGGGTGAGAACATGCTTTGTTTTATAAATTGGACGCAAGTGTTGAAAGTATATTGATTATGTGTTTGCCTAAGTAGCGATAACTCTCCTGAGCCCATTATCATGAACTGTCAATTGCATAGTTGTAGTTGTTAATTACATTATGTGAGCGCAAATGAGATAAATAGATCTATTGGGATTAACCTCCCCGTTTGGGTGATTAGCTATCACTGAGAACGAACATTGACCATGTCGGACTTGGATGTTGCGGGTTACAATATCTGTACGGGCAAATAACTGCTAAAATAGCAAATATAAGTTGAGCTTCGGTGTCATGAGCTTAGTTTAACAATAATCTGGTTTTGTGATTGTTGGCATCTGTTGTAACATCACGAGGAAAATCTTGCTGTCCTGCATAATTTAAATACATAAACCTATGAATTCACTAATAATTTTGTTGATGTTTTAAGCAATGTTTTCAGGAGGTCATTAGGCACGAGATGCCAAGGATGCATTGGATTGTGTTTTGGATTGCCCTGTTAAAGATATATGTGCATCATGTTTTGGGATATCAATGTTATCTTTTGTAATAATAAACAAAGAACAAGTAAAGCTATAAGCTTTTGTAATATGTCTTTTATTTAAATCCAATGTATCAGTTTAAACGACTTTTGTGTCGTTCTTATATATATCTTGTGCTGTTGATCTTGAAGTAACATGCCCCGGATCCTTATTCCGCTGCGACCCATTTTGGGGGTGTTACAGATTGGTATCAAGAGCCAAGGTTATAGAGAACCAGGTCAAAATGTTTTTGCTGGACTATAACCGTTTTCAAACATTGCATACATACAAAAGGGTTTTTACGGGGTATTCATATACAAATTGTTGCATTAGTCGGTTAGACTATATACATGCTTAATTGATATACGTGTTTATGATATATTACGTATATTACAATAAGAGCCTTATATAATATACTCATATAAGTTATTTCTGCTGGTCATAGTAGTCATGTCAGCTGATTCCGCCGTTACCTATACTTCTGTTCACTCCGAGGCACGATCATGGAGTATTCCATCTGAGGATCCTTACGAGGAGGCTGCCCGACAGTTGTTGGAGCAGGCACCACGTTCTCCAGAGTATGTACCTGAGGATCATGTACCAGTATACATTCCGGAGCCTGAGCATCCTGAGGACTTAGTGCCAGCTGAGGATGAGGCACCTACACCTCCACTACCACCATTCTTTTTATCTCCACGTATTCGACCCCCACATACTAGAGCAGCCATGAGGCAGATGAGAGCTGCAGCACCATCCACCTATCATTCACTACTCCCATCAGGGACCCCACCATTGTTACCTATACCTCTACCATCTACTAGCCGCAGAGCTGATATTCCCGAGGCTGACACGCCGCCCCGGAAGAGACTACTACTTACTACTCCTAGACCTGAGTGTGAGGTTGGAGAGAGTTCTGCTGCTGCTGCTGCGAGACAGCCAGGACCCATACCTTGCTTATCGCGTCACGGCTAGGATGTCCATCCAACCCCAGGCGCCGGCACCGTTCCTCTCTGAGGAAGTTGCTGAGAGATTGTTAGCCTTACCTACTCCACCACCATCACCTCTTACTCCATACTCATTACCACTTCCTCAGATACCCTCTCCACCATTACCTATATCATCACCACCACCCAATGGCCCTACATATGTTGAGGGATCTCTGGAAAGATGCACTACCATCTCCTGTTCATGAGACTGAGATGCCTGAGATTTGTTTACCGCTTCATAAGAGGCCGCATCGTACTACTCCTGGTCCTGGATGCGAGGTTGGGGAGAGTTCAGCAGCTGGTGCTGCTAGACACGTTGGACCTACCACAGCTGAGGCATACCTTTATGGATTTGCTAAGATGTTAGATGCCGCTCTAGGACGCCAGACTTCTAAAGAGTTAGGCTATGGTATTACGGATACATGGGATGACCTTGTAGGAGCCATCCAGGAGATTGCACCGACCACCCTAGAGGGGGTCAACCAGAGAGTTACTGAGTTGGTTACTACTGTTGACCAGGAGGATGAGATCATATATTCTCAGCTGGATGATGCACGATATGACCGAGCTCTAGTTAGAACCCGAGTCAACATGTTGTACAGGGATAGGCCATTCCATAGACGCACTGCTCTTCTGATAGAGGAGGAGGCCAGATTATCTCGTGCCGCTTGGGCACGGTCGATGGATGCTTACGATCAGGTATATTCTGAGGGCATATCACTTCGAACTACGGTCATGGCTCAGCAGTCCGAGATCACTGAGTTGCAGGCAGCAGACCGTAGGAGACAGTCGGTGATTTCAGATCTTTTAAAAGCATACTATCGGAGACAAAGACAGTTAGTGGAGGCACTAAAGATAGTGAAGAGCCTCAAGACTCAGATGATCGAGCTTTAGAGACAGCAAGGACCTGCTAAGGATCCTGCAAAGCCAGAGCTACCAGAGGAGGCCAGTAGCAGTTCTTAGACTGGGTTATGACTGTAGCTACTATGCAGTCTGTTAAGTATTATGGGTTATTCCCAGCTAGCAGACTGTATAGGTCTTTTGTTTTGTCTAGCTACTCTATTTAGATCTTTTGTTCATGTATCGGCTACTTTGTACAGCCTACTAGAGTCTTGTTTGCATTAGCAATTGACAGCTCTCCCTGTCAGTCAATTTACGACTTGCACTCTATAAGACGATGCTCTTACATGGTGGAATGCCCATGTTAAGACCACTATCCCAAAGGCAGCTCATGGGGACATGCCATAGGTAACACTGAAGAAAATGATGACTGTAAATCTGTCCAAGGGGTAAGAATATTGAGACTAAGATGTGGTATTTAAGGTAGGGTAAGGGCACCGATGTGGTGGCCTACAATCGATGATTTCAGCAACTAGCGTTGATGGTTGCCAGGATGGTTCCAGATGAGGAGGACTAGATTGAAAAAGTATATCGGTTGGCTTGCCGATATGATACTTGGCAGTGTAAAGGCATCAAGCCAAAAACCATGCAGAGGCTATCGAGTTTACAACGGCTGAGTTGATGGGTGAGAAGACCATGCCCTATGTTGAAACGCCAGGCAGAAAAAAGAAAAAGAAAGTAAGATGGATCTTCCAGAACAATCACAAAACCCACCAACCGCGAAAAAGAGCACAACACAGGCCAGGCCTACACTGCAGGCAATAGTGACAGGAAACCATATGTCGGGTCTAAACCTCTGTGTTCCAAGTGTAATTACAATCATGAAGGTCCTTGTCTACCTAGGTGCAATAACTGTAAAAAGGTTGGCCATCTGGCCAAGGATTGTAGAAGTCGACCTGTAAATGCTAACAACAACAACCGCAACAACAATAATCAGAAGGGAAATGGTTGCTATGAGTGCGGAGCTCAAGGACACTTTAAAAGAAACTGCCCAAAACTGAAAAACAATGACCGTGGTAATCAAGCTGGGAATGACAGGGCTCTAACGAAGGTGTATGTGGTTGGAAATGCGGGGGCAAACCCAGACAATGTCGTTGCGGGTACGTTCCTTCTAAACAACCGCTATGCTTATATCTTATTTGATATGGGTGCCGATAGGAGTTTTATGTCTACTGCATTTAGCTCCCAAATTGACATCACGCCATCCACCCTAGATCACTATTATGATGTCGAACTAGCTGACGGGAGAATAATTGGGTTAAACACTATCCTTAGTGGTTGCACATTAAACTTCCTAAACCATCCATTCAACATAAACTTAATGCCTATAGAACTTGGTAGTTTTGATGCTATAATCGGTATGGATTAGTTGGCGAAGTACCAAGCGGTCATTGTGTGTGCCGAGAAGATTGTTCGCATCCCCTGGGGAAATGAAACCTTAATCATACACGGTGATGGAAGTAACCAGGGAAATGTGACACGATTAAAACATCATTTCGTAAACTAAAATGCAAAAGTACATGCAAAAAGGATTTCCTATCTTTTTGGCACATGTCACTGCAAAGGAGGTTGAAGACAAGTCGGAGAAGAAGCAACTTGAGGACGTGCCAATAGTTTGAGACTTTCCTGAAGTATTTCCTGAGGACTTGTCGAGTCTTCCTCCGACTCGACAAGTGGAGATTCAAATTGATTTGGTACATGGTGTTGCACCTGTAGCATGGGCACCTTATCGATTGG
Source organism: Tanacetum coccineum (assembly GCA_026074375.1). NCBI lineage: Eukaryota > Viridiplantae > Streptophyta > Magnoliopsida > Asterales > Asteraceae > Tanacetum > Tanacetum coccineum. The sequence continues at coordinate 40,092 of BQNB010012122.1, forward strand.
CGCCTTCCGAAATGAAAGAGTTATCGGAGCAACTAAAAGAGCTGTCCGACAAAGGCTTTATAAGACCCAGTGCCTCACCCTGGGGAGCTCCGGTCTTGTTTGTCAAGAAGAAGGATGGATCATTCCGGATGTGCATTGACTATCAGGAATTAAACAAACTGACAGTGAAGAACCGTTATCCACTCCCCAGAATCATTGATTTATTTGATCAACTTCAAGGGTCGAGTGTCTACTCGAAGATCGACCTATGGGGTCAGGATTCACCAACTGAGGGTTCAAGAAGAAGACATTCTAAAGTACGCCTTTAGAACCCGTTACGGCAATAGGTGGCGATGTCGGCTTCAACAAATGCCTATTATTATTTTTAATGGCCAAATTTTACAAAACTTTACCCAATTAAATGTTGTTAGTCATATGTTCATAAAAATAAACTAACAAAAGTCTACATGTTACCATTTGTATACTACATCTTATAAATGACTTTAACCTACAAGTATCATTTCATACAAGTAAATTAGCAAGAAAAATAAAACATATACTCCCTCCCCCACTCTTACCCACGGCAACAACAACAACTAGGAGACCAAGAGCACACAAAATACACCACTTGGGTTTGTATCCTATCTTCATTAAACCTCAGCCATTACATGTCCTTTGTCTAGCGACCAAGACCACAAACCTCCTTAAGACCATGATCTATGTTTCCTTGACCACTATTGCATTCTTTTTTACTAGCTAACTCATATATACTAGTATGCATTGCAAGTAAACACATAGATAGCAAAACACTTAGTGAAAAAGATCAAACTCTCCCCTTTTGGCTCTCTTTAGGCTACGGCACAAAAACCCCTTCCAACTAAATCCATACTAAATTTTTTGCAATCCATACACACATACACACATCATTCCTAAGATATTCTAAGATGTTTCCAAGCATTGGCTAACCATTTGCAAGTAGTTATCAAGATAAGGGAAGCTAGGGTTTTAGTTGGAAAACTAGGGTTTCTTGTTTGCAAGCTTGGTTTAAAAATCTAAACAAGGGTTTAGATTGTATTTCTCATCATCATACATCACTTTGAGGTTATCTATAAACCTTTATGTCTTTACTTTTCTCATTTTTACAAGTATATATGTTCTATATATCTAAATTACCATTTAGGGCTTTTAAACATGTTAAATGGATAACTTACTTATGATTATGATTTTTAACACTTTTACATATGATATGGTATTGTTAATATCATGATCAAATGGACATAGAAGTATTGTACCATGTTGATTTAGTGTAGAAATGGTTATATACAAAATTAGGGTTTTTAAAGTACTTAAGGAAAGTTATGTTTTGATGTGATGTTAATAACATGTAAATCTTGTTAACTTGGACATTTGGACAATATGTGGACTAATGGACATATTTATATGTAAGACATATAATATACTTGGTATAAAATACTTGTGGTAATTTACAAAAGTAAAAAGTACATAAAACAAGCTTTATATAAAAGTATACATATTAAACATAAAGGGGCTGTTTGGATTTTGAAATTCTAACAGTGAGTTTGACATTTTTTAAAAATAATACGTCTCATGACGATTCCAAAAAGGTAAGAAACTCGAAAAACGGATTAATAACGAAAAAGATAACGTAATTAGAGTTATAGTTAATTAAAGGATTTTAAATTAAACTTTTTATAAATATTATACAAAAACAGAAAGTTTGTAGTTTTCAACAGTCTAACATATTTTTAGGATTCGCCCAAAACATATAAGAACGTAATTTTTTGACCTTTTAACAACGAAGAAGTTATGAATTACGCGAGTTTATATACTTAAAATGTATAAAAAATATTTTTAATAAAAAGTTATGTTCATGGACTGAATGATTAAATTATTTGTACAACCTCATAATATATAGGTGTACTTTCAATTACGAGAACGTGCTCGAAAGAATCGCTAAAAACGGAGCTATAACGAATAAAATACGACATTTACGGGTTTTACGATAACTAAAACTATAAAAATTACTGTTCATCAGGGGACTAAAAATATGAAAATGTCAATTATTGATAACTCGACTTAATACGAAAACGTGGACGTAAGAAACACGAGAAACGAACTTAAAACGATAAAGTTAGGCCTTTTTTTGCTAAAGGTGTATTTATAAATGTTTTTACTTTATAAATATGATTTCACGAAAACGATTAGACGGTGATGAAGCTATATAGATTTATATGTGGTTATCAAAGTACTATATTACTAGGGAGTTTCATAATGAGGCCTCTTCGGGGTGGCGTATCGACGAGTTGTTGGATTTACGATTTAAAGTGTCCTAGCTCCGCATACGTCACTACATGACCTCTTAAATTATGATAGCCCGAACGATAGTATGATTTTAACTAACATAGACTTGTATATGATGTTAGTTAATCAAAGCGATTAGTGCTTATACGACCTATGTTAATTTAGGTTGCATTCGATCATTTACGTGACACGCTATCTATGATATTTGGATTATCAGTAACTCATGGTGAGTTCATAGCCCCACATTTTTACGATTTCAATGATTTATAACCTTGGGGGTGGAAACATGCTTTGTTTTATAAATTGGACGCAAGTGTATATTTTATATTGATTACGTGTTTGCCTAAGTAGCGACAACCCAAGTTGAGCCCATTATCATGAACTGTCAATTGCATAGATGTAGTTGTGAATTACATTATGTGAGCGCGAATGTTATGAATAGATCTATTTGGGATTGACCTCCCCGTTTGGGTAATTAGCTATCACCGGGAACGAACGTTATAGCATGTCGGATTTGGGATGTTTAGAGTTGAACATCTGATCGGGCAAAATAGCAATATTTATTATTGCAAATATAATTGTCGAGCTTCAGTGTCATGAGCTTAGGAAAACGTAATCGGATTTTGTGATGTCTGCATCTGTTGCTTTATCACGGGGAAAGTCTTGCGGTCCTGCATATTATAATTTACTATACTATTAATTCACCGACATTTTTGTTGACGTTTTAAAGCAATGTTTTTAGGTGGTCAATAGGCACGAGGTGCCAGGAATACATTGGTGACACTTTTGGTTATCACGCTAAAGATTTGGATGTAATATGTTTTGGGAAATGTATTGTCAATCTTGTAATATAAACAATGAACAAGTAATAGGATTGCATGCTTTGTGTAACAAGTCTTTATCAAAATCCAATGTATTCATTTCCTAAACGACTTTTGTCATTCTTATATATCTTGTGCTATTGATCCGAGAAGTAACCAGCCAGGATATCCTTATTCCGCTGCGACCCATTTTGGGGGTGTTACAAGATCTATTGCCTTAAAAGCTAGAAAGGAATCTAGTGATGAAGATAGTTCAACCTCCGATAGTGAAGATGAAGAATACGCCATGGTCGTAAGAAACTTCAAGAAATTCTTCAAAAGACAAGGACGATTCGTAAGACAACCATATGAAGAAAGAAAATCATCCCAAAGAAATAAAGATGACAAAAATAGGAAAAGCGAAAGAAAATGTTTCAAGTGTGGAGATCCAAATCATCTCATCGGAGAATGTCCGAAACAATTAAAATATCAAAATCAAAGGGCGTTCGTCGGAGGATCTTGGAGTGATAGCGACGATGATGAAGAGGAAAAGACAAATGACGAAAAGTATCTTATGGTTAAAGCTTCAAATAAGGTATTTTTACTTTCCGAAACGAATACTTTTATTTGTTGATGTCAATCATTACTAGACGAAAATGCTTAGTTAGTGAATTAGTAACTATGCAAAATTAGGACTAAAAGTTATGGCCAAAACTAAATACTCTAAACAAGCTAAAATAGAATTAGAAAATAAAATACTAGAACTAAAAGATAAATTATCTAGGTTAGAAAAAGGTAAGGAAGTAATTGAAGAATGTAAATTATGTCAAGAACTTAAGCTTGAAAATGAGAACCTTAGAAATGAAATATCTAGGCTAAATCAATTTAATAATAGTAGTCACTCACTTAAGAAAATAATAAGTTCTCAAAAGACTTCCGGAGATAAATCCGGATTAGGTTTTAATTTTACCAAAGGATCACCTAGTGAAACCAAACAAGTAAAGTTTGTAAAAGCTCAAGAAGTCGAGTCAAAAGAAAAATTGATAGAATCAAACCCAAAATATATACTTATAAATAAAATTCCTATTGCAAGTAATGATGAGGTAAAACATTTTTACAAACCCTCCTTAAAACCCAGAGTCGGATTTACTAAACCCACAATGAGGTCTAAAACTCCACCTCCGAGAATGACTAATAATCCTCGTCCTCGGTCTAAAACACCTCAACCTAGGAGAGACCAAGGTAGACAAAACTATCCTAATCACTTAATAAATCATTCACATCCACTTAGTTTAACTCAATGTGGAAGTTGTCACCATGTATGTGTCAAACCAAATGCAAAAACATATGCGGAAAAATCAATATTCAGGATACATGTAAGTTGGGGACCAAATGGACTAAGCTATCACAATCATTGAAGTGGTGTGTTTCTCTACAAACATTCTTTGTCTTACGGACTTAAATATTTTATGATAGGTTCCCATGAAATCTTATATTTACATTGTGAAGGAATGAACGAAGGCTATTCGAAAAGTCTAAAGGTACGTCTCACATCTTCATATTGTAGAATATTAAATTATAAGTAATGTCTATATGTTACTATGATGATGTAGTATAATTAGTTTTTAAAAATAATAGTGTAGTCTCTAGAAATAACCATGTGTTGGTTTTTTAGGCTTTGAAGAGATTTGTTCTTATGGAAACTATTCTTTCGTATAGATTATAGTCATTCGTCTACAAAATGGAAATCTTCTATGACCACATAGCAAACTCACGAAGATGAAGAAGAGCAAGCTAGTGGTTGACAATTAACATAGAAGTAGGATTAGTCGCGCAATGATCATAGACACACTATGGATGAAACAAACTCCCTTCGACCCCAACGATTGTCTCGGATCCATGTCAACCATCATCCACGTCTATCGAAATCAACTTGTTGATATTCTCAACTACGTCTTGCTATTTCATTATTTTCACTATCCATTCTTGTCTCATCTCAAATCGAATCAATTAATTTTCTTTTCAAAGAAATTAATTCCTCCTCCTTGCAAGAAAACTCATCTCTAAATCACCTCTCAAATTGACGTCTTGATTATCTCGTCCGAAATAGTCAAAGAAATTTTTTAATTAAACAAAGGGTTAATTAAAAATTGTCAATATTCATTCAAACAAAAATTGGCCAAAAATCGAAAAATAAATAAAAAATTTGAGGGTGGCCCTCTTAAAATTAATGGGACCGGCCGTGTAAATTGGGCGGCCCCCTTAATTATTTAAGGGGATCGGCTACTGGAAAAATAAAACACTCTATTTCAGACGAATTTCTTATCCCAAACACCATTTCTCTCTTCCCTTTCCTCCTCTACTTGCTGTGACGAAATCCAACACCATAACCACCAAAATCAAACTTCAAATTCCCATTTAACCAAAATGCAAGGGGTAATCACTAATAAAATACAAATCAATCAAACAACATCGATTGGAGTTTTCCATCATTTTTTTCATTTGATTTATCAATTTTGTTCAATGCAAAATTAGGGTGTTCTTCATCATTTTCATACTTTTATTATAGTTAGGATTTCCATAACTATAAATGATACCCGTGTTTAAACCTTTTTTTTTTTTTTTTTTTTTTTTATTCCCCTTTTTTTTTTTTTTCTTTTCCCCCCCCAGGAATAATACATTTCTTGATAGGATTAAATCAAAACACTAATTGAGTCACAATTTTTTTTTTGGTTCAAAATTCTCATAAATATACATATATTTTTTTTAAAACAAAGTTTATACATTGTTGATTCATGCCAAAAACATGTAAAGCCACATTACTTTGTTCATCAAAAGTATATTCCCAAATGTATATTTTCAAATCATAGAAATTTGTTAAAGGGGTGTTTGGTTATTTGTTAGTTTCTTTAGGATCAATTTTTAGGAGTCGAAATGACCATCACCATTGTTTGACACTTGTTATAAACACTTAACTAACTTGTATAAGTATCACAGATATATAACTTCATATATAATATATATATAGATATAATATATATATATATATATATATATATATATAAATATATATATCATATATATATATATATTATATTATATATATAGATATATGAATATATTTTATGATTTGGTTTGAAATAAAGGGGCGTTTTGGTTCAACTTTTTATAAACTGATTTTTGAATCGAAACAAACACTACTTAATTTTTATCAAGTTATAAATAATAAAACTTTTACTTGTCAACATGATATATACTGACATTTTAGTTTATGGACAGCTTAAACAAATTTTATGTTAATAAAAGGGAGTGTTTGGTTCATGGTCTTGGATGTTGAAATATATAATAATATATATTTTCGGACATCCGAGATTAAGTCAAAAAATAAATTAAGGAACATAGGTGATATTTCTTAGGATGTTATTTTTAAAGTCGAAGTAATCCTTGTCCCCTTTGTCATTTCTCAAAAAATACTTAATTCTTTTTTTTGTAACATTTTATGTTGTGATAAATTGTTTAAGTGACAAATAATGCAAGAGCCACTACCCGATATATCCAGCAATAATTCCTACATCCTTAAACGTATCCAATAATTCCCGGCATCTCTCCTACCATTGCCAAATTCTACAAAATCCATTGAAAATCGCAACATTCTCGAAGGTGTGTTGTTGATCAAGCCTATACAAATCAACAACATCAAGCGTCTCTTCACAAAAACATTCGCTGTCGATTGTTTTTAAAATAACGAACCGATTGTTCCAAGATTTCATTCTAGACTTTATAGTCAAGTCCGATTCAACCGATGATTATGGCCTATTCTTGTTCATATACCTTTATGATTCAACATGAATTCTTAACTCTCACTCTTGTTCAATTCGTCAAATCCTCAAAAATTCTTAAAACGGTCAGCCGTTTTTCACAACGAGTGGGACCTTGATTCTCTTGAGTACTTCTCAAGAAACTGATGGGACCATATTCATCGACTTCCTACTCCGAGACATTCGTCCGACTTCTTGAATTGGAACGTTTCATGGTAGACCGTACCATTAAAGAGTCAAGGTCACTTCTTACTCCAAATCCAATCCACACTAAAGAACTAAGCTTGACATGGTAAGCAATGGGAAGAACTCATTTGAGAGAATGTGTTCGGACTAGGAGGACATCGGGACCATCTCCCCGCTTGTCTTGCTCACATGTTGTATTGTGTTGTTGCCGAGGAACAATACAATCTTGCTTACTTCTTTGTCAAAAGAATCGAATGTGCTAGAGCTAATCCAACCGCAAATCTTCCATATGGCATGTTCTTGACTCGTCTTTATCGACACATCATGGAAGCATATCCTCCATTTCGGACAATGGCATTTATGCACATTGCTTTGATCCGTGTTTATGCGTCTATTGTCTTCAAAAACAAACTCGACGGACCTGAAGTGATGTGGCAACGGCCACGTAATTCCGTCTCATCTTCATCTTCTCATCATCATGGCACTTCATCTCATCAACATGATGATGATGATGATGTCGAAACTTCTCGTGCAAGTACCCCATCTCCTACCACCTATCTTAACTCTCTTGATCCACTCAACTATCAAAACTACCAAATGCCTTCCGCTTCCGAACAAACCGATGAAACTCTCTTTGAACGACAAACCACCTTGCTCAACCAAACACAAGAAATGCATAAGGAGATGCGTGGAGGTTTCAAGTCATTTGGAAAGGCACTAAAAGGAGTATTTAGCAAGAAAAAGAAGTGATGACATAGAAGTAAAGTAAACTAGATGGCTAAATGTAGTTTAAGACAATTTTTAACTTAATTATGGGTTTGTTATTAACAACTTGTGTGGTGATCATCTGATATATTCGAAAAGACTTATGTGTTGGTTATCTTTTAGGTACTTGTTTGTTATGATGCCTTAAACCTTTGGTTGTTTTATTAAATCAACTAGATATGACACTTTGGTTTCATGACTCAATGTGTTTATTATATGTTATATGATTAAATGTGCTTATAAAACTCTATAGAGCTTGCTGCAAATAAACCACCAAAACGAAAATACTCTCACAAGAATTCTGAGAAAATTTGTTTTTCTGTGAAAAATGGAACCAACACTGGGCGGCCCCCTTAATTCATAAGGGTCGGCCCCCTTAATTTTAAGGGGACCGCCCCCTATTTAAGGGGACCGCCCATAGTATCTCACGGGTAAAACATTATTTTTCTTCTTTTTTTTGCCCTCTTTTACCTAGTATTAGCTATATTTTCCCAGAATGCTTGAACAAAATTTGGAATACCTAAACTTTATTAAAATTAGCCATTTTCAAAACATATCTCTTCCCCTATAAATTCCCTCTAAATGCTATCACTAATTCACCATTGCTCTTATTCATCATCAACCAACATAAACCTCCTTTGGCCTCAACTAGAGCCGCTATTCCAAAGTCCCAAGCGACAAAATTAAACATCATTCACGGAAAACAATTGTTTGTGGATTTACCTCAACGATGACACAACAATCCATCACCCAAACTTCCTTTTTCATCACCTAGTGCTACTAATGCACCCTCCAACAACACCTTCAACGAAAGATACTTCTTATCTTCAATTGACTACATACCCAGATCCACCAACCGCATCAACATCCCTTTCACAATGGTACTTGAACCCACCAACATCTCATCTCCAGGTTTCTTCACCACCTCCAACTCAAGAAAATGCATCAATGGACATCACCCTTACTCTTTCCCCAATACCTCACTTGATGGCCAATTTGATACTCCATCACCTTCATCACCTATCATTAAGCATACTATTCCTTAGAATTTACTTAAAGCACATGGTAACTCTTTAAGGTGATGGGAGTGTGAATAAAGTTTTGGGTATTTAAAAAGATGTGAAATTTATAAATGGGTTTCCAAGAAAGAGGGAATTTGTTGCAAATTTGGAGGAAAAACTCATGGGTGAGATTGTAGTTGCAGTTTGAGAGGGATTTGTGGAGTCTTGCTTCTGGTGAGTGTTGTTGTTGGTACAGGATGGTGGAGATGCGGAGGAGCTGTGATGGGTCTATTGGTGTTATTGGGTTGGGTATGGTTGTGGGTGGTGGCGGAGTGGTGGTGGTGTGGAGGAGGTGGCGGTGGAGGGTGAAAGGGACTATGGAATGGATTCGCCTGATCATTTTCTTTGTGGTGTTCGGGTGTGACTCGTTATTTGAGTAATACTAAGAGCATGGGGTATGGTGGCGAAGTCAGCTAACCACTCCGACGTGGCTTCGTCACTTGGCTCGCCACCATACCATGCTTCTTCGCCACTTGCAAAATCGAGGCTATCTCGCCAGTTCTACAACGAAGGAAATGGACAAAGAAATATATTAAACCGTTTGAAACCAACGGATACATTTCAAAATTTAAAAAAATTAATTTTTTATACCCATTTTTCCCTATAAATAACACTTCTCATTTTATCAAATTTTATACAACTATCCTTTCAAAACACTACATCTTACAAACAATAAACATAATGAGTGATTACGAAAGTGATGATTCCGATGTTCAAGATTTCAAAGATCTTGACATGATTTTTGAACTTGGTCGGTTAGAGCAACAAGAACAAGAAGAAGCAGAGCGGGTGCACCACCGAAACTATATCTATCGGGAACGGGTAGAAGCGGAAGCACGGTTGATGGCGGACTATTTTGGTCCTCGGCCAAAATATCCCGATTATTATTTTCGGTTACGGTATCGTATGAGCCGTAAACTATTTTTAGACATAGTCTCAGGTATTGAAAATTACATTGAAACTCACCATCCTCTTTCTCCGCATTTCGATTTCTTTAGAGTCCGTCCCGATGCTACGGGTATACCCGGTTTTAGTGTTATTATGAAATGCACTAGCGCCATACGCCAATTGGCATACGGCGTAACACCTGATTCATTAGATGAGTATTTACAAATGGGTAGTCATTGCGCACGCGATTGTTTAGATTTTTTTACTATGTGCGTTATCGAATTGTTTATGCCCAAGTATTTACGAAAACCTGACTTCAATGACATTCAAAAGTTATACACCGCACACAATAATATTCATGGTTTTCCTGGAATGCTTGGAAGCATTGATTGTATGCACTGGGAATGGAGAAATTGCCCAAAAGCATGGCATGGGCAATTTGGTAGAGGTGATAAAAAGTACCCAACTATATTGCTTGAGGCTGTTGCTTCATATGATTTGTGGATTTGGCATGCATTTTTTGGGGTAGCAGGTGCAAATAACGATTTAACTGTTTTGAATAATTCTCCGTTATTTGACGACCTTCTTGATGGCATCGACCCCGTGGCTCCGTTTGAATGTAACGGGGTTACATTCGAAAAAGGGTATTATCTAGCCGACGGCATTTACCCACAATGGGCATCTTTTGTTAAATCATTTACGGTTGCAAGTTCAGAGAAGAATGTATTATATAAACGGAAACAAGAAGGTGCTCGAAAAGATATTGAAAGAGCTTTTGGGGTCCTTCAAGGACGTTGGCGTATTATAAGTCAACCGGCGCGTGCTTGGACTATCAACAAGCTACGCAGAGTTATGCATACTTGCATTATATTGCATAATATGATTTTAGAAGATCAAAAGTATGCGTTAACCGAGTTTGACGAAGAAAGTTATATTTGTCCCCAACCAAATATATTAAGGACATGGGTCGAGCGATGCGATATCCGACGAAAAAAAGACAAAGAACTGCGTGATAAAAATACACACGCAAAGCTTCAACGTAATATCATTGAGCATCTTTGGCAACAACATCAACAAGAACATTAGTTTATGTATAATTTGATGTATTTTTTTAATTTTCGCATTAGTTTTTGAATTTCACAATGTTTTTTTTAAATGTATTATAGTTTGTATATTTAATTTGTGTGAAATAAATTATGTTTGTGTGAAAAAAATTGAAAGAAAAAAAAATAGTTAGTGGTGGGACACAAGTGAAGAGGTGAATGTGTATTATGAGTGAATGAGTATTTTTGAGTGGGAGTGAAAAGCTATTATGTTTGTGTGAAAAAAATTGAAAGAAAAAAAAATAGTTAGTGGTGGGACACAAGTGAAGAGGTGAATGTGTATTATGAGTGAATGAGTATTTTTGAGTGGGAGTGAAAAGCTGATGTGACAGCCTGTGAGACCCGTTTTGTTTTGTGGCTTAAGCCACCATACCCTACCCTCTAAGAGTAACTAACACCAGGTAAAAAATGGTTGTACATCTTAAATCAAAATTTGAGTGAAACACAATATACAAGTTTGTTGACCAGTACATGAAGAAAAATAGTACGTTACACATGTAAAATTAGATTGGTAATTTTTTATTTCGTGGTATTGCTTATTTAGTGACTGTGTTTAAATAGCTATAAACTTTTTAGTTTTCATTTAACTATGGGGATTTTTATATTAAACTTGATGTATTTTGAATTAGTTTTGATTGTATTTGATTCTTATTGGCATCACATATTCACATCCACATAAATCACTCATTTTAAGTCGTTTTCTAAAAGACAAATCACATAAGAATGTGACAAGTTTAAGTCTAATTTTAGTTTCATATGTAACTTTTTTGTTTCTTAGTTTAAATTAAGGGATCTAAATAATAAAAGTATGTTGCAAAATATAAGAAATTTTTTACCCGCCATTCAAGTAAGAGGAGTAATTCTTGACATGGCAGTAAACACATTAGTCCAAAACACAACCACCATTTTCGTCAAACGATACATCATTTATGTTATCAAACTTCAAACACCACATTAATCCAAAACACCAACACCATCATCAAACAACTTAGTAAAGCTCATAAAATGAACAGAAAGTGTACTTAATCACAAAATTTAATCAGTATTATATGTAACAAAACATAGTAATTCACTAATTTGCACATGCACCATATGAAGATAAGTACTCACAAAAATCAATCTAATATTATATGTAAAGTACGTAGTATATGTAAGATGAGTGATAGGTATTTGATTCTATAGGCCATGCCCACCCAGGTTTAGCATTTGATTTTTCACTTACCTTTCTGGAAATTGAGCGGTGGTATCTTTGTGTCAACTTACAAAATTAACCATTATTTAGGTACAACATCTACGACAATTGGTAGTCTGTAGCCCCAGCAGTCAAAATGCTCAACATGTATACCAAAGTTCTTAAAAGGATAAAACGATTAATGGAAATTTAGTAATGGAATACAAATAAAATGATTTTAACAGTTAATAAGGGTAATAATGTTTCATTGCAACTCGGTAAACCATGTAAACATACATAAAGCCTCACTAAGCATACCTGGATCCACATAATCTCTTTTATGACCTTGAAGAAGTGGAACTCATGCTCCACATGGCGTGCAACGCAGCCGTATTTGTTGATGCACCACAACGTGTATTGCTCACTCAGTTTCTTCGTTATGGGTTAAAAAGTTATTTTCTTACATGAAATTTATTACTTTATGTGATATATTGTACCATAAAGAATCATATATTTAGCATAAATAAATGTATATGTTGATAATTATTGTGTTACTGTATGATTGTTTTTAAAACTGGATTAATCACATGAAAGCTAATGATTCTTAAATTTTTTCATATATAAATGGATAGTGTTTGGCGCACGCTTATGGAAGCTTTTATGAGCCATAAGCTTCCATAAGCTCAAGTCAATTAAAACATGCTTATGGAGGCTTATAGTTAGTTAAATTACCTAGACACCACCTAAAATATCACAGATTATCGAGAAAAAGCTCTAAATATATCTAAATTTAATTTGATGTATTTTTATGCGATTTTAAATTAATAAGATTCAACTCTAACTAATTCGCCAAACAACTTTATAAAAAGATTAACTCTAGCTTTCAGCTCCAGCCTACGGTCCTAGCTCCAACCCAACATACCCAAAGTCTTAAAATTGTGTAATATACTTTTATAAAATGTGTCAGATTATAAAAAATACATTGTGAACTAATAAGGCTTTCAATGGTGAATGCGATACCCAAATTCTTAAAATTGTGCAATATACTTTTATAAAATGTGTAAGATTATAAAAAACACATTGTGAACTAATAAGGTTTTCAATGGTGCTACATTCACCGAAGATAAGGTTATCCTTCACAAAGAAAGTGAATCGATGAAGCCTTTGTTTTCAAGCTCTAAGAAACCACATGCGTATATTATGTACAGATTTTATTTTTAACTCGGAAAACACGGACACCCGTTCATCTGAATGCTCCGCATGATTCAAGTAATACTAATTCCACCTTAGCAACAACTAAAAATTAAACATAATGTTCAAGAATAGTAATAGATTTGCAATTTACCATCAATGTCTTCAAAGCAGCAACAAAGTCATTAATTTGTTAATTGTAAGAGTAGATAATAGACTCCCTAACTATCTCTTTGTTGTAGGACATAGTTAAGAGCCTAAATCAACTTTCATCACGATGCATACATAAAGGCCATGCCCTAATATTATTATAATAAATCAACTTATGTTACACTTTTTTGTCTCATATTACACACGGACATAAATGAAATTGATTGGAACTACAAAAAGCAATGGCCTAGAACATACATTCCATGACCCTCGGCTAAAGAGTCGAATATTACACACAGACATAAATGAAATTGATTGGAACTACAAAAAGCAATGGCCTGGAACATACATTTCATGACCCTCGGCTAAAGAGTCGAATATTACACACGGGCATAAATGAAATTGATTGGAGCCACAAAAAGCAATGGCCTGGAACATACCTTTCATGACCCTCGGCTAAAGAGTCGAATATCTCCTCACTGGACATAGCAATTATATAACGTCTAAGAAAATTATAAGAAAATCATCATGTCACTCAATTTAACATTAAAACAAAATATTTTAGCCATAAGCTTTTCGAAGATTCAGCCAAACATACATCTCAAAAAGTTTGATGGCTTCTTGATAAGCGTAAAAATGTCTTTTATTAAGGTTCCTAATAAATGATTTTATGCTAAAGCCTTATGCTTTTGGAATGAGCTATGCCAAATACCCCCTAAATAACCTGATAAATGTAAGCAAATTGGCTTTAAAAAGCGCATAACTTAGTAGTATCACAATGCAATTTTTCAAATAAGTTTGCCCAGACACCCATAATATTCTTAACTTTATCAGTTCACAAAAGTGAGTCAATTTGAGCTTGAAATTATTGAAAATAATAATAGAATGATTGAATGCACCTGAATCGCCTTTAGGAGCAGAAGCACAAGCCTCTTAATTAGAGTAACCTGCGCATGCGCCTGAATAACAACATTTCATTAGAGAATGTTCAATACTATTGTAACAATAAGATTCTGTTAACATATATAACACATGATAACTCTATATAAAATGAATTAGAGTGATATTTAGAAGCCGTAGCAACCCAGACCTTTTTCGACCATTCGCCTCAATTACCTGTTTCAAATCATTATCTAACCCAGACACCAATTTTTTAGACCCCAAACTGATAACTTTATGATATTATTTATATAGAAACTAAACAATATGCAACTCCTATGGGTGCAGAGTGTTGGTTTCACAATTTTTCTTACCTCTAGAAATTGAGAAAAACATTAATCAATATGTTAACCAAAAAAAATAGGCAGTTAAAACTTAACACGCTAATTTTCCCCTTATGATTAATAAATGATTTTATTCTCTAAATGATTTAGGAACATGATTATTGTGCACTGGATGGTCGGTATTGAAACTTGCAACTTTAAGATCTAAGATGCATATTCAAAAAAGTATAGCTTTAAATGATAAGAAGTCAATTAGGTTGATAAGGCCTATAGTAGTCCCTATTTTAAATGCATTTTAAAACTCCTACCATAAAGTTTTAGTTAAAACTTAATATTATTAACGAAAAATGATTTTACTTTTTTTATTGAATGTTTATTAGATAAAAAACTAATATTTGGACAAAAAGTGTACCATGTACCCAACCCGCCTCATAAACAATGTCATGTTTTGACCCAAACACAATGTGACCCGTTTTAGACTAAGAACAGTTTAATACCTTGTCAAAGATAATCTTCAAATGCCTTTGATACAACCCAAAAATGTGGCCATTCTTATAGAAATAGGCTAGGTACCTTGGGCATACAGTCAAGCAAGAAAATCCAATAAAAAAACACTCTCATGTTTGTCTTATAATATGCCTAGTTTTATACAGATCTAATAATTTTGTTATAAATTTGCATATAATCATATGCAACAGCAGCCAGCCTCTCATGACACCAGATCCTAAATTATGAAAGTCGGTTACAATTTAGTTGGAAAAAAAAACCTGGGCTAGAGTTTATATAAGGCTTAAAGTTGGTTACAATTTAGTCTTATATAAAGAAGTCTGGAATTTATATAAAACCTAATAAGAATTGTAATTGTAATAAGTTAAGTACAAAACCTATTAAGAATTGTAATTGTAATACAAGTTATATTGGTATTCCATTAAGGAGTCTGTAGTTTTAAAAAAAAAAATACACTTTAGTCTAAAATTATGAAAAACTTTTTTATTAACCAAAAACTTATTAAAAATTTGCTGGACGCACCTGCTACAATTGTGTCATAAGCATTGTTAAAGCCCTTTCGCAATTCCGCAACTGCAAGGACTACGTAGGAGACACCTCTCGCCTACCTGCAATGACGTGTTTATGTGTATATGGAAGCCTAATTAACTATATCTCTATTATTAACTTTATGTCTGTTTGCTAATAAAAAGGTCACATCTCGATTTTGTGCATTACCTCACCCCAAATTTTTTTTTTAACTTAACACGAATGTTTGTTCCAACTAGTCCCAAGAGCATCTAAAATTTCGCTTTGGATAGCAGAGGAAACATACGCTTTTGCTTTTATCAACAACTCTTGTAAATGAACTGTAAATGACGGCCCAAAAAACTGTTAAAAAGTGGCATGAGTAAATTTGTGAAATGCAAAAAACCATACCCACCAAAATGTTGCTAAATTAGTACATTTATAGATGAATATACACAAACCGATACAAATGTATAAGATGAATATACACAAAACAGACATTGTTAAAAGCCTTATGGCAGTTTAGGATTGTGTACAGGTGCTATTTGGGATTGTGTTTTCTAAAGTGCTAATTAGCTTATTGCGTTTTTTAGTTGATCATAGTAAGCACATTTGAGTGTTTGGGGACGGAAACAGCATGTCCTTATTTGCTTAGTTTGTCTTGGAATGAGCACTTCTTTATAAGCATCTTAAAGCTTTTCTTAGTACAAAAATAAGCTGAAAAAATGCAATCTCAAACACCTTACAAACTTATTAGCTTATTATTTTGAAGTTTATAAAACATCTCTCAAAAAAAAATGTTGATTCAAACACGAATTTTTAACCTTTTAAAGTAAGGCTGATGCTTAAAGTGACTAACTTAGGACAGCATGAATTAATTCACTAAAGTTTATTTACACTTATCTAAATCTTCAATTTACTAAACTAAACATGGTGGATAAAATAGACTAACTCAGTCAGATTTGAAACAATTAACCTTAATTAAACCTATAATAACACAAAATCTCAATCAAGTTCAAACCTTTACATCATCATAAACTCAACCAAAAAGGTTGATTATGCACTTTGAAAATTGGGGGTTTTCTGATTCAAGCTAAAATCATTAAAATCATCAAAACAAAATCTGCCTTTGGATTTGAATTTAGGCGGAGGATTTAATTTGCTTGGGATCGGTGCTTTGAGAGCACACAAGTTTGTGTGTTATGTGAGGATCTCGTGTTTTCTAAGAAAATTAGATTTGTAATCTCAACTTTGGAAAAATAGCATTCTAACGTTTTTTTATTTTTTTAATATGTGATAATAAAAACTTTTTTTTAATTTGTAATACAAATTAGGAAATAATTAAGTTTAATTAATTACAAAACAAAAAAAATGAAAATCTAAATTAAAAAATACAACTAAATAAAGTATGATTTCGTTGGGTGTAAACATGAGAAAAAACTGTCCAATTTCGTTGGGTGTAACTTAGTTTCCAGAAGTTAAATGAAAAGCAAATGCTAATACTGAGTGGGCATGGATATAGAATCAAAAACCTGTTACTCATCTTACATATAATACGTACTTTATGGTAATGAATTTATTTTGGATTAAATATTAGGTGGTACATCGAACGTTATATGTAAGATGAGTAACAGGTTTTTGATTATATATCCATGCCCACTCAGTATTAGCATTTGCTTTTCACTTTACTTCTGAAACTGAGAGGTGGTATCTTTGCGTCACTTGGGAAATAACCATTATTTCTACAAAATCATACGAATGGCAGTCTTGTAGCCCCACTAGTCGAAATGCTCAAACATGAATACTACAAAGTTCTTTTACTTTTAGGGTTGGACCAGGAGTTAGTGGTGTGAGGGACTTGGTAGGTGCTCGTGATCCACAGTGAACTACGCTGATCGTGCTACTCGGATGTGTGATGCACGAAGAAAACTTGAATTTAGCTAATTAAATTAAGGTTGAAAAAAATACTACAGTGACCACTTCCAAAAAAATGTACCCTTAATTACACCCGGTCACAAGTCGCAATAATTGTACCTTTTAGAGCTATATAACTAATACTTCGTAATAAACGTATACATAAGAATAGTAAAGAGAGCATAATTTCGAGATTTTCAATGCTTCATATCGTTTGAGTTTTGACCCAGAAAGACTTGTAAATTAAAAGTGGTTTAGCGTCTTTTCATTACTTCAACTAAAATCCAAGTTACAACAAGTGTCTTACATTTTCAAAGAAGATAACATGAATGACATCGCACTTTTTACTATCCTAGTGAATAGAACATATAATCAAAATTAATGGCACAACATATGAAAACAAATATATGTCTTAAAAGCATCAAATGAAAATCAATTAAGTACCAAATCTTTGCAAAGTTCTATAAACAGATTTGTGATGTAAATTAAAGAAATTTAAAAAAAATAATACATTATTTACATTAATCATATTATAATCTCTTAATTAGGCTAAGAGTTTATATAAAGATATAATAGCAGGGTACTCGCGTATTGCGGCGGCGGGTACCCTGTGATTAATCGGAGACAAACAGAAGGAAAATAACCCCGATCAAGTCCGGTTCACCCATTTTTATAGGTTCTAACCGGTTCGTTTTCAGGCGGCTTTTATTTGTGGGCCGAACCGGTGACCACTCATGTTCTCGGTTGAACCCGTTGGTCAGTCCGGCTATCAAAACTATATGTATTAGCATATAAATTGTATAAAGCTTTGTGTGTTTTATTAGTTTGCAAAATATGTATAATAACATGTACTTTTCATTTTTGGGTTGTTTTAAAAATTACATTAATTAGTAGTAATGGGTGTTTTAAGAATAACATTAAATGTGTTGACCAATGAATAAGTATGTGTTGTAAATTGGTTAATTGTATATATTGCATGAATGTTTGTATTATTGAATTTTAACTCTTTGTTGCTTGCATTAAAGATTGTACAATGTGCATCAATCCTCGCATTACTTAATTTTTTGCATTGTTTGCATAAAATATTATACAGCATGCATCGAAATTTCGGGTTCCCTTTCATGGGGATCCCTAATTTCGACCAAGAGATAAAAGAGGACTTATCTATAACAACAAAGAAAACAACAGTTCTAAAGCCTAAAGCTTAAAGCTTAAAGCCTAAACCCTAAAGCCTAAAGTCTAAACAATGTACCGAAATTTCGGGTTCCCTTTCATGGGGATCCCTAATTTCGACCAAGAGAGAAGAGAGGAGAGGTATGAGATGAAAAATGAGGTTTAGGGACCCCCTATTTATAGTGTTAGGATTAGGGTTAGCTTTGAGAAAAAAGCTACATAATCTTGACACAAATGGTCCATCCCTCATTAATACTTTGACACAAATGGTCTCTTCATCATTAATACTGCTGCATTAAATGTAAAAACTCTACATATTTTTCGGTATAATCATGGAAGCATGGGGTACTCCTCAAGATGCTTATCAATGTATGCAGTAGGGTTTTGTACTTATGGCTCTCTGGGTGAGACAAATCATTTAAAGATACAACCCCAATAAATTTAGGGGCTCAATCTTTTAGTATAATAGATAGTGATCATGCTTCTTCTCTTGGTAACGATAGTATGCAATTAGAATATGATAACTGTGTGAAATTAGCTTAAAAATCATTAACAAGAATAAACTTTTGATAACTAAAAGAGATCTTTTAGAAAAGGAAATTTTAGAGTTGAACGAGAAAATTAAGAAACTTGAGAGAAATAAGGAAATTGATATTACGTGTAAGTCATGTCAAGAACTTAAGTTAGAAAACGCTAGACTTAAGGAAACTCAAGTTAAATATGTTTAATTTGATAAAAATGCTAATTCACTAAGAGAAATGTTAAACAATCAAAAGTCATCTAGTTGTAAAATAGGTCTAGGATTCGATAGTAGTAGAGCGTCAACAAGCGAAACTAAACCCATAAACTTTGTTAGGCCGTCTGCTGAAATTACACCTGACGGATCCACCATAAAGGCGCACGGATCCACCATACCTAGATCCGTGGATTCGTCAAATACTGAAAAAGCGGCAGAACACGTTTTTAGCCCGCATATGTCTTCGAGATCGTATTTTGTCATTACTAGAAAGAAACTAATACATAATAAGATTGAAGAGTCAAAGAAACCATCTTTAAAACCATCACTTAAAAGCGGTTTGGGTTACGTCAAAATTGAGTCTAGGCCGAAAACGCCTCCACCTAGATGAAATAACTTTTTACAACCAAGACATAACACACCTCAACCTAGAAGAAACTTTAAAAAACCAATTCACCAAAACTTCTATCCTATGAATTGGAATAACAACCAAAGTCAAGGTTTTGTACACATGGAAAATTGTATCCCATTTCAATATCTCAATCAATTACAACAATTGCAAGGAATGTACAACACTAACGTTTTCGGACCCATCCAAACGCTTGAATTTGTTTTTGTTGAAATAGGTATGCTTTTGGAGCCGGACGAATGGATTAAAGATGGTGGTTGCTCCAAACATATGACTGGTAACAAAAGTCTATTCTCTACCTACAAGCATACGACAGAGGTAATGTTGTCTTTGGAAGTAACTTGAGAGGAAAAATCATAGGCAATGGTACGAACTCGAATAACTCTGTTACTATATCCAACGTAGAATACGTAGACAACCTAGCGTTTAATTTACTTAGTGTCGGTCAAATTTGTGATAATAAGTGTAGAGTATTATTCACGAAAGAAGGTAGTGAAATAATTAAAGATGGTAAAATCATAGGAAATAGGATTAGGAAAAATGATTTATACGTAATGAAATTAGAAAATAAGTCTCAAGATAAATTATGTCTCGCCACGTTAGAAGATAACTCTACCTTATGGCATAGAAGAGTTGGTCACACAAATATGCGTTTAATTCAATCTTTGTCATCCAAAGAATTAGTTAGAAACTTACCTAAGCTGAAGTATGATAAACATTTTTGTGATGCTTGCAAAATTGGGAAGCAAGCTCATGCAAGTCATAAAGCTAAAAATATGGTTTCTACTAAAAGATGTCTAGAATTATTATATATGGATTTATTTAGTCCATCGGCAATTAAAAGCTATGGAGGTAATTTATATACTTTAGTAGTAGTAGATGATTATTTTAGATATACATGGACTAAGTTTCTAAAAACAAAAAATGAAGCTTTTGAGAAATTTGAAATATTAAGTAGGAAAATTCAAAACCAACTAGGAAGTTCTATAGTAGATATTAGAACGGATCATGGTCGGGAATTTGACATTGAGGTACAATTCGAAGCTTATTGTGATGCACAAGGCATTACTCATAATTTCTCGGCTTCACGTACTCCACAATCAAATGGGATAGTAGAAAGAAAGAATAAAACTTTACAAGAGATGACTAGACTAGTTAAAACGAACATCAATTCCACAAAAAGTTTTGGTTGTAAAAGCATTGATACGTCAACTTACATTCTTAATAGAATCTTAATTTGACCAATACTAGGAAAAACCCCTTATGAAATATTTAGAGGTAGAAAACCCTCTTTAGAATATTTTAAAGTATTTAGAAGCAAGTAAGATCATCATCTTGTTTATGAAAAGATACAATTTCATCCTTTTTAGTTTCGGGATTAAATTGAATAGGAGGAAAATCACCATCGGTAATAACATGCCAAAGATCTAGATCTTTTGACTTCACATAAGTTTCGAATCTATTTTTCTAATAAATAAATCCATCACTTTCAAAAAGTGGTTGTCTTTGCATAGATTGCCCTTCTAGATATTTTTCCGATTCCATAGATCGATTCAAGTTTTAAAATACAATTTATTTTAAAAATCTTCTTTAACGTGGCTCTTGATACCAATTGTGGAAAACTAGAAGTGGGGTTAAATAGTTTACTGCTTTTTAATTTAATATTTAAAATTTGTTTATAAAAACTTAGATTCGACTTTTTGTGAATTCAATACTTGCACAATATGAACAATGTAAATATGTAGAAGTAAATAAAAGATAAGAGTTGGAAAGATCAAACCGCAACACAAGGATTTATAGTGGTTCGGTTACGAAGCTCTTCTTCGGCCTACTCCACTCCCCGAGCACCAAACTCGAGAGTTTTCTTCACTATGTCAACAAGCTCCCTTATGGCGGAGAAAACCGTACACAACGTTGCTTATATCAATTTCCGACACTAAGCTAGATGTCGAGTTCTAATCTTAGCTAGAACCAATCTATCACAACACAACTTCACGACTAGTTCACGACTTCACAACTTCACAACTACTTCACAACTTCACTACACAACTTATCTTCACACCTTGATCACGACTACACAACTTCTTCAATCTTCACAACTTCACACCTTCACAACTTCTTCTCACCACACTACTTATATCACAACTATCTAACACTACTAAAAAGGATCACCAAGATCCAACTATACTTACAACAATCACCAAATCCTAACAACTACACAACTTTACAAGATTTACAAAAGATTTACAAGGTATGATATGGATGCAACAAGATTGCAATATGGATTTTGGGGTGTAATACTTCTTCACTAGATGATGGAAGTATTCTTCTCTTGCACTTGAGGAATTGAGCTTGGATCACTTGGAAACAAAGCTAAATGATTAAATGATCAAAGGATTTTAGAGAGGATATGTGGGCTGTTTTAAGCAGAAAGAATGAGTGCAAAAGGTGAGAAAAATGTTGAGGAATAGTCCAGTATTTATAGGACAAGAAGGAGGAGCGGAGTCTATGGCCGGCCCCCTTAAATAGGGTGGACAAAATCCTCATCTTCTATGAGACACATAACTAAAGTGATAGCAAATGTGAGCATTGAGCACCATAAGAAAAATCACACACCTTTGCTAGATTTTGACAAGTCTTCGTCACACCGTTGTAAGCACGAACAAGTTATCTTTAAAGTGTAACACCCACTTTAAGATATGATAAGAACACGCATCTGTGAAACTCAACTACAACATCAAATAGGTGATAATCAATCGTCTTCGTAATCACATCTTCAATAAATCCTAAAAATAATAGCCATAAATCAATAAGAATAAACTGAAAGAAATTCAGTTCTGTCCGAGATCCAAACAAGTGCCAAAAACATGTACTGTCCGATATCGGACAAGCCTAGCAGTACTAACTTCTCTTATGTCCGATATCTGATAAAGCCAACAGCACTAACTTTTTAATACTGGCAGCATTAACCAAGTTGCCAACAGTACTAATGAGTCACGCAGCAGTACAAACTTTCCAAAGCTAGCAGTACTAATCGAGCAGTACTAATAAACATGACCAGTACTAACCTTCAACACCATTGGCAGTACTAATAATATACGAACAGTACTAAGCTTCTTTTGAGCCCAAAATCAGTACCAACTGCTAACCTGCTGCATATGACCTCGAATCCAAAAACACACCATGCTGCTTCTTTATGATGTCGTTCACACCATCTGATCATAACCAGCAGCTTCATGAGAAACCCAAATAGATGGTTTGAAATCATCTCTTCTTCTTGAATCGTAGCAACAATTGGTTGAATCATCTCATCATAGTACAATCATGTGTCTTCTACACCTTTTCATCTTTTACGAATTAGGGTTTTGTAAAGATTTCAATTGATGTATACGAACCTATAAGCATCATAAAGAGCAAACAATCTTTAAAACTTAGTTTTTGAAAATTAAATTTCACCAAATCATCACGCCAACATGCGCTTTTCCTACAACCAGAAACACACTACAACATCAACAATCATGGCTGACCAAAAACAATAATAGTTGTCCTTTTTTTAAGTATAAAGACAACACTTTTAAGTGTCGCGAAAACCCTAACTTCACCAAAATCACCAATACACCAAAAAAACAAATTCGTCTCTTCTTTTTCACCAAGAACACAATACCAAAAACCTTGTAGATCCTAGATCGAGAGCCACGAGGCTCTGATACCAATTGAGAAGTCTGTTATGACCCCTTAGATCGTTATTAAGACTCATCTAGGATATAGTAACAATGATTAATAAACTTGCACAACGGAATAATAACATAGAAATCAGAGTTACTTCAAGGTTTTCTTTATTCACTATATTCCCAAGATCAAATGATCCTTGGGGATAAACCAACTAATACATAGACGTCTATAACGCATCTACTAACTATCTAACTATGGTGTATACACACACCTTTTTCTATTCGACTCTTATCAGTCGACTTTTTCTATCTCATCTAAACCACACGTTTATACCCTTTATATAGAGGGTTTACTGGAAAAACCAAAAAAAAAAAAAAAAAAAAAAAGAGAATAAGAAACAAATAACAAATATTCAATGCATAACTTTCTTTTCAATGCTATCTTTGCATTTAAATCTCCAAAATATGTAAATACTAAAGTGTGCCATATAAATGCCCTTGTTGTTTTCCATTCGAATCATATAAGCACATGTAGTTTTGTAATCATCAAATCTGTAGACCCAACATAAACATACAATGAAAGTCGAAGAATCACTCAATGTGACATTCGATGAAAGTCCTCCTCCTACTAATTTATCACCATTAGTTGATGATGATGTTGGTGAAGAAGAAGCCATTAGAAAGAATACCAAAATAGTTAATACTAACAATGAAGAAGATGAGTCGATAGAAGTTGACAAAATCATTAACATTAAGGAGTCCAAAAATCATCCACTAGATCAAGTTTTTGTTTTATATCTACAATAGAACCTAAAAATGTCAATGAAGCATTAAAAGATGAAAGTTAGGTTGTAGCTATGCAAGAAGAACTAAATCAATTTGTAGCTAATGACATTTGGGAATTAGTCCCTTTACCTATAAGTCAATCCGTCATAGGAACAAAATGGGTCTTTAGAAATAAATTAGATGAAAATGGTATAGTATCTAGAAACAAGGCTAGATTGGTAGCACAAGGTTATAATCAACAAGAAGGTATAGATTACGATGAAACATATGCTCCGGTAGCTAGGCTAGAGTCAATTAGAATACTTCTTGCTATTGCTTGTGCAAATGATTTTAAATTATATCAAATGGATGTAAAAAGTGCTTTTCTAAATGGTTTTATAAACGAAGAGGTTTATGTTGCTCAACCTCCGGGGTTCATTGATTTTCAAAAACCAAACTATGTTTATAAACTTAAAAAGGCTTTGTATGGTCTTAAGCAAGCTCCCAAAGCTTGGTATGATAGACTAAAAGCATTTTTGACAAAACACGAGTATTCAGATGGAATGACAATAACATCACTTTTTTACTATAGAAATCAAAGTCACATCTTCTCATTGTTTCCAAAAAATGTCGACTACATTATATTACAGATTTACGAGTCAAAACTTAGTGTTGATTTTGCGAAAATCATGCACGACGAGTTTGAGATGAGTATGATAGGCGAGTTGAACTTCTTTCTTGGGTCTTCAAATCAAACTTGTGTGTTGATTTTGGAATATTTTTCAATCAATCCAAGTACGTCAAGGAGATGTTAAAGAAGTTCGGGTTGGAAGATTCTAAACCAACCAAGACGCCAATGTTAACGGAGATCAAGCTCACTAAGAACGATGAAGCCGACTCGTGGAAGGGCTTCTAAATATCGAGGTATGATTGGTAGTTTACTTTATTTAACTGCAAGTAGGCCCAATATTATGTTTAGTGTTTGCTTATGTGCTCGTTTCTAAGAAAATCCTAAGACTACCCATTTAGAAGCCGTTAAGCGTATATTTAGGTATATTAGAGGAACTAGTCACTTAGGATTATGGTATCCGAAAGGAACCGGAATAGAAACTGTAGTTTATGCCGACTCCGACCACGCGGGGGGGGGGGGGGGGGGGGAGGGGGGCCAATCGCTGATCGCAAAAGCACTAGTGGCGTTTGTACGTTCATGGGATGTTGTTTAACATCTTGGTTTGCTAAGAAACAAACGGTCCTTGCTATCTCTACGACCGAAGCCGAATATGTCTCCGCCGGAAAGGCATGTCAACAAGCACTATGGATGAAACAAGCTCTCATCGACTATGGCATACGCCTCGACGACGTTCCGATTATGTGCGACAATAAAGGAGCTATCGACTTAAGTAAAAACCCCGTACAACACTCTAGAACTAAACATATAGAAATCTGTCACCACTTTCTACGCGATAACATCCAAAAGGGCAATATCTCTATCGAGAAAGTTGCATCTGAAGATAATATAGCCGATATATTTACTAAGCCTTTAAAACGTGATGTATTTAATTATTTAAGATTAGGATTAGGAATGATGGAACTTGTCATGGATAGTGATCCTTCATCATCCCAAAAATAATCGTAAGCGGAAACTCTAATGAAGTAATTATTCATTTTCAAAAGATGTTAATTCTCATTACAAGTTCCAATTACAAAACTTCTGATCATGAACATAATCAAGATTAGAATTTTACTAGATAATGAATATATTAATAAAATGACCATAGATATCTTCAAAAACTACATGTATGGTCAATACATGAAAATTACAAAATCGATTGAAAAAGACGAAAAGAACAATCATCAAATTGCAACTCACACTTGTGTTGACGATGCTTTGTTAAGTCTAAATGTTCATAAATGATTGTGTTATTAGTAATGGTCAAACTTATGCTAAAAGATAACACACTCCTAGTAAGATCGACTACGTTGAAATTCACAATAAGTTGCACGGTTCACTCAAAACTTGGACGTCGACTCCGAAAATTATATGACATACCCCTAATAGTATGTATAACACATTCCAATTGCTAAAAAACACAACACCGTATCTTAATTTTCTCAAAAATCAACTCTGTCCATATTTTTAGAGACTTGCGAACCATGAATCCACCATAAGGAGATCCGTGCGTCATTTAGGTAGATCCGTGTATCACAGATCGCGGGTAAATAACTGATTTTAAACAAATTGGGACCACAACAAGTATTAAACAAACACTCTTACAAACTCAAACACCAAAACCCTCAAACAAACATAACTCTAATCAACAATTGGAGCAACTAATCTACAAGATCATCAATAAATAATCAATCTATAACAACTATTGTAAGTGATTTCATCTTATTTTCTTTTTAATTTCATATCCAGGGTTTTGATTTTAATCAAATCATATAATTTAGGGTTTTCAATTTTTCTTGTTATTTTCGTGCAATTAGAACTATGATATAACAATGTATAACTATTATAATACTCAAAAAGCATAATTGAAGTGATTCACTATGTTAATCCCTTTTGAACAGATCTTACTTAGCTTGTTAAAGCTTAGTTGTGTTGAATAGATCCAAAACAACTATAGTAGAAACTAAGATTGAGAATATCATAAACTATACAGAATCTAGTTTGCAATACTAAAAAGAACAATGAAACAGTACATAAAGTTTTACTAAACTTTCAACTTCAATATAAAACGATCACTCTGAATAGTGATAGGGTTACAAAACAACCTTGAAGCTATGAACTATGACTGCTATGAAAACTATATAAAACTTGTATCTAGATCTATGCCATAAGGTTCCTTTTATACACCAAGGAAACCCTAATAGGCTTACAAAATACGTCAAGTGATCAATGCATATCTATTCCTAATATATCTCATGCATATCACTTTAGCAGTACTAACTATATAACTAACATTACTAACTATTATAACTAACAGTACTAATAAATTGACAGTACTAACACTTTGTACTGGCAACACTTACTATACCCCTAACAGTTTTAAGATTAGATATGACTTCTCTAATCCTCGACCCAGCAGTAGTTTCTCAACATCAGTAGAAACTTAAGAAGCCTTTATTCCCAACAATCCTCCCCTAAACTTGATATTCATCTTGTTAATCATCAATTTCTTCATTATCACATCTTGAGCACTAGATAATGTCCAAACACCTTACTGCCTTGGTATGTTTGCTTGATAGAAGATCTTTCTTAAAAGTTCTCTAGACATCTCACTATCTGCTTCTACTAATAGTCTAGCCACCATCATCAATCCAAGTGTTCCTCTGGTTAAAGGATATTCTTTCTTAACCAATATGAAGATATCATGTCCTTTTACTGAAGATACATGGTGAACACCACATGTATCATAAAGCCTCCATACCAAAGGATCATGCATATATCTTTAAAGCTTCCACAGAATATCATCATTATCTGGTTTAAACAATCTCTTCAGTCAACCCACAATTCCTTCTCTTTATCATCTGTAGGCTCTATTGTACTGAACCTCTTCTTAACCAAATCCCAAAGCTTAACTAGGTCATCTCTATCAAATTTCTTCAACATATCAGCAAAAATCTGATAAGCTTCTGTATGGTTTCTGACTCTGATAATTCTCCAATACCTTCTTGTGTCTTCAGAGTAAACCTCCTAGTTTATGATTGGATATTTGACCTGTAAGGCTTCAACATATACTTCTTCCACTGGAACTACCACTAATAATTTCTGTAGTTCTTCTTCTGATAATTCTTTTTTGTTTTCTGAGGATTGTTCTTCACCTGAACCCGACGCTTCTCCAATCTTTTGTCTTTTAACATTCTCTTCATCAGGTTCTGCTCTTGGTCTCTTCTTACTGCTTGCTGCTTTCTTTCCACCTTCTTCAGAATCCATAGGAATAAAATCCTTAATCCACTTCTGCTCCTTTTCATATAGCTTCTGAATTTCTTCAAAACTCTTATTCTTTAGTTGATTGTAAGTGAATCTACCCATGTTTTTTAGGTAAGTGATCATCTTGTTTCTTAATTGAATTTTGGTAGGTGGTTTGTTTCTGATTTGTTTAGCCCTTTGTGCAGCAAAGAACCTCTTCCTTTCTCTAATTGTTTCCACTAAAAATCTAGCTTGCTCATCAATAGAAAATTGCTCTTTTTCTTTTTCTTGAAGTCTTGCAGCTAACAGAGCATCTGCCTCCATTCTTGCTTGAACATTATCAAATTCTGCAATCAAAGCAGCATTAGATGCTTCTTCTTGTGCAGCTCTTTCTCTTTGCATTCTTTCTAGTCCAGCCTTGTCTTCTTCATGTAATCTTATAGCCAGCTCTTCATCCCTTTGAATCTGAGCCTTTATATGGTTCTTAGGAGTAGGTTCAGGCTCCACCATCTTGCCTTTCCCTTTGTCTTGGCTTTGTACTGTTGGTACTGGTGTTGCTCTCTTTGGTTCTTCTTCAACATCACGAATCACTACTGAGGTTGTTCTTGGTCTTGTGCTCCTAATAGCCACAAGTGTATCAGCAATAGTCATCATCTCATCTTCAAAAATATCCTCAGCAGTACTTGTAGAAGAATCAGCAGTACTAACATTTGAAGGTCCAGCAGCACTAACATCAATACTAGCAGTATTAACTGTATCCCCAGCAGTAGTAATTTGTTCAGCAGTATTCCTCCCCTGAGTTTCAGCATCACCTTCAACATTCTCCATTGCATTATCCACATCAAGCTCAACAAAGTCACTATCATCAAACATTGGCTTTGTCTTGTCACTTTTCCTCCCCTGTTTGGATACATACTCCTCATCCAAACTCTTTCTCTTGGAGGTACCAATCTTGAAGAGTTTCATCCCTGGAGTTCTTGCCCTTAGCTTCTTTTCCAATTTTTTGACCTTCTTTTTCAGCTTTTGGATCACCAATCTTGAGCAGACCTTTTGATCGTTCCAAGCAAGAACAGTTTGACAAGTTTGTACAAATAACCATCAATTCATTTATGTTAGGTCTACCCTCATCACTTCCAGGTGTGTGACCTCCTGAGAGAGGTGAATCATAGGGTGTTGGTGGTACAAAATCCGTCAAATCATCTTGTTCAATTCTTTCCTCATCACTTCCAGGTGTGTTTACCTCTGGGATAGTTAATCATAGGAAGTTAGATACCCTCTCAGACCTAGTCTGAGCAATGACACCCCCATGGCTTCTTGGCACTTGGGTCTGTCACCTGAACTAATTTCTTGAGAAAGAGGTTCATTAGAAATTGCCGTAGATCGGGTCTTAGATATGTTACCACTAGCATGTGCTGCATCTAAGCTAGCAACAGTAGTGGTAGCCCTCACCACTCTGTCATCCCACTCCTTAAAGACAACCTCATCTGCTACATTTGGTATAGGTACACTAGTCTGAGGAAACTAAGTATCCTCTTGTAAGGCTTGCCTAGGTGATTGAGTATTTTGGGGTGATGATGATTCAGTAACAAGGATTTGTTCTTCAATTTTGGGTTGAGTAGTAGAAGGTGCTGGTTGGGGTTCAGAGGGTTGACCTAAACCTTTACCCTCTACTACTGGTGGTGCCAACATTGATGCAAACAATGGAGTAACTCTTCCTGAAAAATCTTTTCCTTTTCTTTTCATGTTAGTGAAAACCTTTTTAGTATGTGCAGGTGTTTGATAAACATCATTAAAAGGTTCTGCAAGAGTAATCTGATTATTCAAAAAGAGTTGTAAAAACCTTGGATACATTAAAAATTTCTTTGTATTGGTATCCAAGTTCCTTAACATACCATCAAAAATTAGTTTAGAAAAGTTAAACTTTTGACCATTAGCTAAACAAATGACTGCAGATGCTATATTAGTGGAAAATTCATTCCAAGAAGTAGATTTTGAACTTAAGCAGTATAGAATGGTATGTATGATGTACTTCAACAATAGCAGTCTAGAGCTTTTTGAAAAGTAAGTTTGTTAGAATCACTCTCATACCCCATCAATGCAAGGTTTTCAAAAATAGCATCATTTGTTAGACAAGTAATACCATCCTCATCATTAAAGTGAAGATCACTCCTCACTGATGATTCTGATATTACTACTGTCTTGCCATCAACTGTGGCATGAATTTGCTTCACATCATTGACTGTTTGAGAATGTGCAGTATTCTAAAACTGTTCAATATAAGAAGCATAGATAGTAGGACTTATAGTTAAGGCAAAGTGTACAAAGCTACAGAAAGAAAAGTCCCCTAATTCAAGAAAACAGCATTCCCATACTGATTTCTCTAAGCAGGCGACCATGTTGTGTTGATCAACAAACTTCAAATCTGCCATAGATGATTAATTGATGATGAATTTATGAAGTCGGTGATAAGTTGAAGTGGGTTTGTGAATTTTGAGAGCGTTTTAGTATTCGATAGCATTAGAATGATCTTGATGTAGTTGAATATGCTTATATAGGAAACTGTTTACCGACCAAGAATTTCGCTCAGCAGTTATAACTCCAACGGTAACAAGCAGCACTAACTTTGGCTCAGCAGTACTAACTTTCGCCTAGCAGTCCTAACTTTACAACCACCAGTTTTAACTCCAAATTCATTACTAATACTATCTTCAAACCACACCAATCATAAATCCAACAAATACATCTTCAGAGATTAAGTAATCTAATGCTAGCAATCAAAGTTAAACCTACTAACATCAAATGCCCTTTGTGAGAAGATCATAACATATGTGATCTGTAAGTAACTTAATTACTTGAAAGCACCT
Organism: Tanacetum coccineum; assembly: GCA_026074375.1. Lineage (NCBI taxonomy): Eukaryota > Viridiplantae > Streptophyta > Magnoliopsida > Asterales > Asteraceae > Tanacetum > Tanacetum coccineum. Next base: position 71,208 of record BQNB010012122.1, read on the forward strand.
CTTCTCATAAGAATCTCTGATAAAATGGTGCATTATTTCAATGTGCTTGGTTTTAGCATAAAACACTAGATTCTTCACCATACAAATGATGCTTTCATTATTAATGTGAATCTTGGTGTTCATGAAATTGAACCCACAATCAAGCATTTGATTTTGAATCCACAACACCTGTCCACAGCAATTAGCAGCAACAACATACTCTGCTTCAGTAGTGGAGTTGGCAACTATAGTTTGCTTTTTACATTGCCATGAAATCAACCTTTTGCCAAGAAATTGACAACCTCCTGTTGTGGATTTCCTGTCAAGGCTAGCTCCAGCATAATCACTATCAAAAAAGGCTTCAGTCAAATGGTGAATCTCTAGGATACCAAAGGCCTAATTTAGGCTGACCTTTCAAGTATCTAAAGATCCTCTTCACTGCATAAAGATGTGAGACTGTAGGAGTAACTTGGAACCTTGCACAAGCACAAACAGCAAATATTATGTCAGGCCTAGAAGCTGTCAAGTACATCAATGATCTAATCATTGACCTGTATAAATGAACATCCACATCCTCAGCTTCTGCATCCTTTAACTATGCCTTGTTAGTCTTTATTAGAGTGCTTGCTGTCTTCACAGTGACAAAATTAAACTTCTTCAATATATCAGCCACATAATTGTCTTGGCTGATGAAGATTCCATCATCTTTCTGCTTTACCTGCAACCTTAAGAAGAAAGTGAGCTCCCCCATAGAACTCATCTGGAATCTCTTGTGCATCATCTGCTCAAACTCAACACACAAAGACTTCTTTGTAGACCCAACAATGATGTCATCAACATATACTTGCACTAACAGGATATCACCTTTATCCTTCTTGATGAATAAAGTCTTATCTATAGTACCTCTTCTAAATCCATTTTTCAATAAGTAGGTAGACAAGGTCTCATACCAGGTTCTAGGAGCTTGATGTAGACCATATAAAGCTTTTTCTACCTTATAAACTTTATCAGGGAACTGTGGATCTTCAAAAAACATACACCTCCTCTTCAATAGTACCATATAAAAAGGCACTCTTCACATCCATCTGGTACACAATAAACCCCATAAATGATGCATAGGCCAAAAATAACCTGATTGCTTCTATCCTAGCAACAGGAGCAAAAACCTTATCATAATCAATGCCTTCTTCTAGGGTGTAACCTTGTGCAACCAGTCTTGCCTTGTTTCTAACTACAATTCCTCTCTTATATTTCTTGTTTCTATACACCCACTTAGTTCCAATAGCCCTCTTGCCTTTAGGAAGATCCATTAGAGTCCAAACCTTTTAAAGTTTAAATTGAAGAAGCTCCTCTTGCATTTCTTCTATCCAGCTTGGATCTGTTAAAGCTTGAATCACCTTTTTGGGTTTATTTTGAGAGAGAAAATAGGCAAATAAGCAGTTCTGATAATCTTTATCATTTGTTCTTCTCTGTTTGCTAATGTAGTTGGTATGTGCTTAATTACACATACCTTTTACCTATAAAAACATGCCTAAAATGACCAAAATATACCAAAAATACATTGTATTTGTGTGTTTTATGATTTATGCTGTGCAGGTAACGAATATTCACTAAAGGACAAAAATCAAGCCAAAACCGACAAAACCGAGCACGGGAATAGAAAGAGCGTGAAAATTCAAAGTCAAAGTCAACTAAAAAGTTAACAAAGTCAACAAGTATGAAATCAACATTGGAAGAGTAGCAGCATAAACAGGGATTGATCCACCAAGATTGTTACAAGAGGATCTAGCAGCATTAACAGGAGTGAACATCATGTAGATATTGTTTCCATTAACATCCTTGTCTTGTCCAAACACACTTTCAAACTCATTCCTTTGGTCTCTTTCTCTTCCTGGATCCATAGTAGTAAAAGAAGAACTAACAATATTAATTGATGAACTAACAATATTAAGTCTGTTAGTACTGTTAGTGTTAGTAGTCTCCCCTTGACCACTTTTGTCATCTTCTTTTTCTGGATCCAGAACTCCATTCTTCTTTCCAGCATCATTAGCAACTTCATCTTCTGAGCCCTTTGGACTTTAAGAATCAGAAGTCAAAAATGGTAGGAGTACATATTGTGGACCAGGAACTATCTTCATTCCTCCTTGTTCTTCATCAATATTTGCTTTGGTACATGCATTACCATTAGTTTGAATTCCCCTGTCAAAAAACTGGTTGATAATTCAATATACATGGGGGTTAGAGTATCAATATCAAACATCCATTTTAGGTCCAGTTCTGCAAAATAACCTTGTTAGATTTGTATTTAAAGAAAATTTATGGCAGGTTCTCCTCTCTACCTACAATTTGGTACTAGTGTTAAATACTACTCTAAATGCTTTTAAAATACAACTATTGAGAGAGAGTATCCAAACAAAGATATAAAAATCCACCACCTTCATCAGAATCAATTTTCCCCTAAAACTAACCTAAGGTGATCTAAGGTATATAGGATCTAACTTATGGACGCACCCCCCAAATTGGGTCCCATAAGTTTAAGGCAGATATTTTCCTTTCTACCGTAGAAAAAGTTCATACGATACGGTGGTCTTGTTTGTGAGTTTGATAACTAACAAAACAAAACCTAAACAACCCCAATTTGGGGATATAGCAAGTAGTATTAAACCACTAACTTTAACACTCCTTGAACTACTAATTTAAACTAACTTCTTTAAGGTAGCCCAAAAAAGGTAGTTGGCAGATACTTAAATCTAGCTATCGATAGAGATTCCCCTCTAGCTAGACTCCTACTATCCCTCTATTAAAGTGTCCAATGTATTTTTCTTTTTTTTTTTTTTTTTTTTTCCTCATAGAAAAAACAACCATTTTGCTGAGGATTCTTATTAGCAGATACTAAATTTTCCCCTTCCCGACCTAATCAGTTGACCCTTGCATTCCACAGAATAACTCATACATTAATTCTATTTCTTGAATTCATGTTTTTCCAATTTCCACATTGTTCACATCTAAAAACAAATGGACAACACAAAACATCTGATAGTTTTAAAAAAATAAGAAAAAAAAATTAAAAAAAAAAACCTTAAGGTGAATGTTTTTGTTATCTATGAACTGTCCCCTAATTCATTTCCTGTTTCTAATGGATGCCAGTTTATGAAGTTCTGAAGTGACAATTCTTAAGTGATCTCTACATGAGTCTCTCTTCAATACCATTAAGTAGGCCAAAAAAAGCAAAAAAAAAGAAAAACAAACAACCCCAAATGAATCTTACTAAAGTCATTAACAGTGACAACAAGGCAGCTAAGGAACTTTTTTAATATTACTCTACATAGAAACTTAGGCCAGCAAAATAAATCTAATGTGTATAACTTGTAAAGGTTAGCAAATAGAGCTCCCATTAGTCCTTGGTCTTTTGTCAGCAGAGGGGGGGCTATTTGTGGTTTGCTCAGCTTTCCCCCCTCTTTTTTGACTCAATAATAAGGTCAACACATGTTTGTCATAAGATTTCTCCCAACAAAAGCCGCCAAAAAAAAAAGCTTTTGTAGGGAGTCAAATAACCCCTCCTCGACGCGGTTTTCCTCCACTCCCCCCCGCAACCCCTCACCCTCCCCCCACTCATAATTTGTTGTTCATGGAGATTTTAAAAAATTTTATTTATATGACCAAGGGAACTTTTTAATTAATGCCATAAATTAGGACTCGACATCACATATCACATGACCATCTACTTTTGTTAGAGCCCGGTTAAGTAAATAAAGACAAAAGAGTCCAATGACACACCTGAAGGGTACGGGAGACAACAGGGATTCGGGGGGATCTTTAGAGAGTAGGGAATCTCACACCTAAAAACTGAAACATGTTGGTTACAGGGGGTACTTCTGTTGAACCCTGGGGAAAACTCGATTTTTAAAAAAGCAAACTGTACTTGAAAACCATTTTTCCAAAATTTAATCTGACTATTCGCTCGAATTTCCCCACATCAAAGTAGTCCTTAAAACGAAAAAACAGTCATGTGAGATAAGAAAAGAACAAGACCAACCAACCATTATATATCAGCAATTAATACTGAGCGTGTCAAGATCGGGTCCAACAACAAAGTTACATGCCCAGCTCCCCCCCAAAGTTTAAAAAAAAAAAAATAAAAGAAAAAAAAGAAACATTAAAAAAACGGAAAAAAAAAAAAAATATAAAAAAAAAAAAACAAAAAACGAATAGAACAAAAATAAAAAAATAAAAGTAAGAATAATGAACAAAAAATGAACAATATAATAATATAAAATATAAAATAAAAAAAAAATAATAATAAAAAAAACATTAAACAATCAAAAATATAATAAACTGAACAAAAAAAAAAATAAAAAAAAAAAAAACAAAAAAAATAATAAAAAAAAAAAAAAAAATAAATGCAAAAAAAAATAAAAACCCAAAATAAAAAAAAAAAAAAGAAAAAAAATAAAAAAAAAAATAGAAAAATAAATGGTGAAAAAAAAAAAAACAAAAAAAAAAAAAAAAAAAAAAAAAAAATAAATAAAACAAAAAAACAAAAAAAAAAAACACAAAAAAAAAAAAAAAAATAATCATATACCAGAAAAACTTAAAATATCCTATTTCCTATCATACCCCCAAAAATGCGCCACCCAGAGAACCCCTAGTGATAACCCCCAAAACCCCCCATATAATCCTAACACCAACAACACTGCCACTACATGAATTTTTACATTACCAAAGTAGACAATTATCTGAATTCGAACATAACTGCAATCTACCAAAAACATAACAAGCAACCCCACCAAAACCCCCAAATAAAACTCCCCCTCACTCAAACCACCCCCCCACAACCAACACCACCCACTCAAAAAATACAACCACACACACTACCAAAAACCCCCCCCCCCCCCCCTACCCCAAACCTGTGTCCTTCGTGGTTGTCTGTTCGTTTTTGGCTACTACTTTCCTTCCACCCCACCCCTGCACCTCCCCTAGCCAAAAATAACAAAATAAAAAACCAAACTAAAAATTAACCATCACCAAACCCCGAAACAAAAAAAGATAAGCCACCCCCTCCCCCACCCTCCCACGACTATACCAAAACAAAAAAAAACCACCAAAACCAAAGATAAAATACCCCTAAAAGAAAACCCCCACGCACTACCCCCCCCTTCCCGGGCCCCCACAGGCACACCCAACCCCCCCCCCATTGCCACACTTTCACTTGCTAAACAGAACAGCCACCGGTCAACAAAACTACACGCCCAAGAAAATAATAAAGAACAAATGACCTAGATGTGTGAAAAATACCCGAGACAAATCACTTATGGACAACAACAGACATAATCATCCCACCTCACTGTCCTTCCAGACCACCCCCACAGTCCTACACCACCCAACCAAACAAACAACCCCCCATTGGAACCCCCCAGCACCCTACACAATATGTCAGAACCCAGTCATCCCCCTCACAGCGCCCCAGAAACACCGCAATACCCCCGCCCCCACCCCCTCTCCCTCTCCTCCATCACACCACTAATCTTTTTTTCCGCGCGGGCCGTGCTTAAAAGACAAACCCATTACCATAGAACGCCACCAACTCCCAACCCCCCCCCCCCCAAACAACCACAAAACCCCCTCTCAACCACCCCACTAACACCCCCGATCACCTCTAGAAAAACAATAAAAAAAGAGCACCCCGTCATAAGCCAAACCAAAAGACCACCAGAAAGGACCTCCCCTAACCACCGCAAGTAAAAAACAAATCCTACAAAACCAGCACCAGCAACAAACCAAAACCCCCCCCCACTCCCCCCCCCCCCCACCCCACCCAAGCCCACCCCCCCCCACCCCACCCCTCACACACCACACACCCCACCTAACCCCCACCACCCACCCCCAGACCCCAGATCCCCCACACAAGGCTGCCCGGCACCCCCCCCGCCCTCTACCCCCCGCCCCTCCCCTCCTCGCCCCCCCACGCGTCCACGTCCCCATCCCCCCCCCCCTGGCCAACCGCCATGCTGCAAAAAAGCTAGATATAGTCAATACTCAAACTCTCGTGACGTGACACGAATATTCACAAAACCGACAAAAAAACAATGACAACCCCTACAACACCGATAGGCGACGGGAATGAAAAGAGCGTGAAAAGTCAAGTCAACCAGTCAAAGTCAAAGTCAAAGATGAAGCCAAAAACGAAGAAATCTTAAATGGGCTAATTCATACCCATTCAATAGGTCGGGTTAGCCCATTAAGCCTTTATCTATAAACCCCAAAATCAATTTTCCTGCCACTACTATTCATCCATCGTTCTCAACCTCGTCCACTGCACCATCAGACAAAACTATCACCCTCCCACCTTAACCCCACTTCATAAAAGAACAAATCTATGTTGGCAATCCTCTAAATCCCCATTCGTCAATGATTAAAGACAAAGAATGGATGGCTTGGATGATAGAACTTGGAGAACACTCAAGATTGAAGGCTGAGATTGATTCTTGACTCACTCACACAACTTACACACCTCTCCATTGTCTTAGTGAAGAAACACAAGTCCAAGAACCCAAGGCTTTGAATTTTATCTATATATAGGACCCTTTATAAGCCTTCAAAGGCATGTAGTTTTTACCTAGTTTTAGTTTTCAGCTTATATTAGTTTATTATACTTATTTTAAAAGCTTTGTACTGTTTTATTCAAATTTAATGAAATCTAAGTTTTTATGTTAAATCTGTTTTTAAGTTAATGTACTTTGTGTCTTGAAAACATTTTATAAGCTCACATAAACTCTTTTTAACTCATACTTAATCTGTTAACTTAAGCACTATAAATTTTTCCATAACTTATAGTTTTTAAGTCTTTTACCAAAAATCACCAAAAAAAGCTAAAAATGGATGATAAGCCAAACCTAGATGGGCTTATGGGTTTCACTAGCTTGTCTTTGACAGGCTAAAGCTTCTAGATCAGCTTATTGAAAGCTTATTTGATATGTTTTGAGCAAGGGCTTTGTAAGTTTCTCATTTTCAAGTTTTATCTCATAAACTGTCATAGCTTATTGTGTTGCTTATTTCTGGCTTAATCTTGCTTATTTATGCTTATTCATCATGTTTATTGCTTAATATGCTTGTCTAGTAGTTTGTAGCTCATTTGATTAAGTTTTCTTGAAATCTTGGTTTTTATAGCTTAACATTGCTTATTCTGTTTAGCTTATCATTAGTGCTTCTTGCTTATTGAAATTTGCTTAATATTGTCTTTATAACTTATTGAACATCTGGTCTTGTTAAAAAGTTGCTTAAAATCTGATTTAATAAAGTCAAAAATGGTTTTTAAGATTTTAAAGGGGTGTTTGGCACAAGCAGTACTAACCCATGGTTAGTACTGCTTTGTCCATTTTGACCCATTTGGGAACTTTAGAAATCATATTTGAGGTCTTTAAATCTGTTTTAGGTGTTTGTTTTAGTTTAGAATTGATTTTTAAGGATTTGTGTATGCTTATCTTGAATCTGTGGTGTAATTGTGTGAAATTTCAGCTTATTTGATTAGAATTAGATTCATGGCCTTTAGATGTTGTTTTCATGCTTGTTTTTGGTTAGATATGCAGTAGTTATAAGTTAGAATAGGTTTGCATTCACCATTTTGTTTTTAAGTCACTTCTGTCAAGTATTTAAGTCTTTTTCAAAAGTTTTAAAAATCTCTTTTTCATTAGCAAATTTATATAAGTTAAAATTAGATTTAGGATTTTATTTTCTTAGCATTAGTTCTTTAGATATAGATCTTTATCTGTTTCAGCTTATTTTGTAGTCCAAACTTCATTTACTAGCTTAAAATTAAGCATGCACTTTGCCTTTTGTCTTTTCAAAAACTTGAAAAAATCAGCAGCTACTGAGAGTAACAGCCTTTTTCATAAGCCTTTTAAACAGCTTATTTAATTTTTAAAATGTTTTCTGATTGATGATTTAGATAGCTTGTTGTAAAATCTTTTTAGTGCTATAAGTCTTTAAGCCATAAGGATTTATTTTCTAGCTTAAAAATAAGCTAGAAAGTGCCCTTGTTGGCTGTTGTAGTAGTTTTTGGCAAATTTAGCTTATTTGCTTTTTTGAGCTTATTGGCTTGTTAGCTTTGCTTTATTTATGTTTAGTCCTACTTATTAGGTTAGTTTTAAGGTACTTTTAGCTTATTTAGTTTAGGACAGAGCTTATTCAAGCTTATGAGCTTTTTTAGTTTAGAATTTTAAGTTAAAAGCCTTTTAAGAGATTATGTCATTTTAAGCTTAGTCTAGCTCTTTTTATTTGCTTATTTTTGTTCTATAATGCTTATTAGGTATAGCTTATTGTTTGTTATTAGCTTATTTGCTTTTCCTTAGCTTATTTAGCCTTAAAAAGCCAAACAGTTTAGGCCTTAAGCCTTTTTAGTTCTTTTAGGTATACTGTCACTTTTAGGAGCTTATTTCTAGCTTATTTTAGGTTTTTATAAAAAGTCATTTCACAAAAGTACTTATTTTTAGCTTATCTAAAAAGTTGTTTAAAAAATTTTGCAAAAAAATATGTTGGGAGTTGAGGGAAATCAGGGGTGAGCAAGGCTCAAACCCCTGACCTCAACCTCACCTCAACCAACATATTTAACACAACACACACAACCAAACGTGCCCTTGGGTCTTTTCCGTTTTAACTTGCAAACTTTAAATATTTAACCACATTT
>BQNB010012123.1:0-21841 GCA_026074375.1 Tanacetum coccineum
CTTTGAAACATTTCTGAAATAACCCATTTTGACCCTTCCTCCAACCCACACATTCTTTAGCTTGTATATAACTCGTTTATCTATCGATCCATTAGTACTCAATCCTAATATTACAAACATCGTACACCAAACCAATCATATTACTTGAAGACGACACCCATATCAAATGTTATTAGATTTATGCATACTTGGCGACGAAAGTGAATGTCGTTTGTTCTGACAACATGTGTATCACATCCTAAACCAAGACTAATTATAAAAAGCATCATAAGAGCTTGAAAACAACAAATAATAGACAATGTACCACTAGCATGTTTCTTGGAGGATGATCCAACAAATAAAGAAGATACGGCAAGAAAGAAACAAAGGGTTTTCGCTGTGTATATTCACCTCAATTGCATGGACGACATTGCTATATCCCTTTACTCTTGCAACATCAAGTGCAGTTTGGCGGTCATCATTCATCACCAAAGCATTAGCTGAAAAACGATGTGATGAATGACATGTAAGCAAGCATATATTTCATAATGAAAGGTCATAAGCAATTAACTTCATATTGCACTGTTGTATTTAACTTGTTTACGGGTACCTCCATTTATAAGCAGTAGCTTTACCATCTGCTCTAAGCCCCTTTTTGCCACATGATGAAAAAGCAGTAGCTTAACCATATGCTCTAGGCCCCTTTTTGCCACATGATAAAAAGTAGTTCCCGCATGACGTCCTGAAAGAATTTGTTAGCAAAAGTGAGAAACACAACGTTATGCAATCGATAAAATCATATACATTACATTGTACATACATAACCACACACGTAAATTGTAGCTTACCTGGACGATAAGCATTCACGTTTGCACCCAACTCTATCAACGTTTTCGCAACATCATACAATTGTAATTCATCGAAGCCAATATCAAAGGTGTCTTTCCTTCCTTATCCATCCACTACAACAAAAACAAAAACAAAAACAAAAACAAAATTCATGAAAAAGAAAATAAAATCTAAGTTACACACATTAAAACATGACTTTCTTTCACCTTTTGGCCATCGCATACATAATAACAAATGTCTTATTTTCCGATCATATGTAACACACTATTATTTACTTACCATTGCACCTATCTAACATATGTTATATCTCATAAATAGTTAATGGTAAGTAACCGAAAGTATATTACATATAATCGGAAAATAGGACATTTCTTTTCTTTTATATACGATGACAAAAAGGCGAAATCAAGTTATATTTTAATGCAACAGACTTCATACTTTAATTGTAACATAAGCAGGTAGATCTAATTCAAGAGCAACACCTTCATTACGAAGAGTTTTGATACCTTCAGAATTACAGTGACTGACTTGTTAATAAAATTTCATGATACTTGCATTCAGTGCATCCCATTGCAAAATCAACCGGAAGGAGTTAGTCGATTCGGGTTAAAGCAACCGGTGCTAGCATAATTATTTATTGCAGCCATATCAAATCATGATAAAGCGCTAAAATCGACCATAAATAACACATGAATTTGATGAAAGGAGTGATTAATTAAAAAAACCTAAAAAAAAAACCTTTTGTAACCTAAAAACTAAAGAATTATAACAAAATTGGAAAAAACTAAATCTGAAAAATTAAATTAAAGATGGATCCCAAAATCTTACCGAGTTATTCGATTATTGTTGTTATCATTCATCTCTGTGATTGAATGTTGTTATCCGATTGTCGTTGCTATTTTGCCGTGTTGTTATATTCGATTATTATATCATAACAAAACTACTTGTAGGTAGTACTAAACAATACCATTGAAAATTAACACTTTCACTTGGTAAGATTCAAGTCAAAACAAATCACAATGGGTAAGGTTGAACCATAAATACTTGATTGTGTACATTAAAAATACACATTCCGTTCTAGCGAAAAATTATAACTTCACCCATTAGAGGTAAAAGGGTACTAATCTTAAACATGTTCAGTCTCAAACACAGTCACACACCAACTAAACCCAATCGAGGTCAAATAAATTACCTTACTCTCTAATATTCTTCGTTGCCATCTTCATTAATCAAATTAGATCTTCAATCAAAGCCTACTTTTTGTCCCAGGTTGGAATAAAATTAACATCAAAGTCACAAACCCTTTAAGAATATACTAAAAGCCCTTTATCAATTTTACAGAAAATCGCAAAAGATAACAACAATCAACAAAAGCAAACAACATATTAACCATACTTTAGAATCAAGCAGAACCTAAAGCAATAACCCCTAAATCAAGTTTAAAAATTGATAAATCAAAGTTGAGGTTATGTTACCGAAACTAAACATAGATCGATACAGATAATTAAACTAAACTTGATATTAAAAGTTTATGTTTGGTTGGTGTCATGGAAAAAGTAGATGAATTTGTAATCTTCTATTCTTAAGTACATGAATTTGTAACCTTCTATTTTTAAACATGATTTTTAGTTCTATTCGAGATCAACTCCCTTGTTTTTCTCGAGTGTGGATAATTTATTTTTTAGTTCTCTAAGCTTATTTTCTAGACTATTTCTGATAGCTTTTAACCTTTTGTTTTTAGTGATTATCTTTAGACTCATTTTGCATAACTTTTCATATTCGTTGTCTAATGCTATATCATCAATTGATGAGTTTTCATCACTAAAGTAAGATGATTTGGAACATACCTCACTTGATGCATGAGCTACAAGACATGTTTCGTCTTTGACCTTCTCATCATCATCTTCATCGCTATCGCTCCAAGAACATCCAACAAATGCTCTTTGGTTCTTGTCTTTCGGTGGTTCTGAACATTCTCCAATAAGATGATTCGGGTCGCCGCATCTAAAACATTTTCTATCACTTTTACCGTTCTTGTCATCACGGCTTCTTTGGAACGTCTTTTTGTCATTCCGAGGTTGTCTCACGAATCTACCTCTTCTTTTAAAGAACTTCTTGAAGTCTCTTACCGCCATGGCGTACTCTTCATCTTCACTTCCAGAAGTCAAACACTCTTTATCACTAGATTCCTTTTTATCCTTTAAAGCTAGAGATCTCCTTTTCCTTTAGCTTTGACTATTTCAGAATCTTTCTTGATGATCATCTCATGGACTTTAAGGTTTCCAATGAGTTCATCAAGAGCTTTAAGACTAGTAATAATAGTATTAAATCTAGCAAAAGCACTATCTATAGATTCGTCTTCGGAAATGACGAATTGTTCATATTGTTGAACCAATAGGTCGATCTTATTATCTTTGACTTGGTTATTACCTTGATGGGTGATTAACAAGGTTTTCCAAATATCTTTTGCCGTATTACACATAAAGATTCTTTCATATTCTTTTCTTGGCAAAGCATTGTAAATAACCATTTTGGCTTCATTATTTTTCGCAAGCCTTCTTTTAAGTTCATCACTTTGTTTTTCAAAAGGGACAACCTCATCAAGTTTGGTTTCCGGATTTTGAATAATGGGTTGAAAATCACCGTTAGTAATAACATGCCAAAGATCTAGATCTTTTGATTTAACATATGTCTCGAATCTATTTTTCCAATAAATAAAACTATCGCTTTCAAAAAGTGGTGGTCTTTGCATAGATTGCCCTTCTAGATATTTGTCAGAATCCATAGATCGATCCAAGCTTTAAAATACAGTATATTTTAAAAATCTTGAGTGACCTTGGCTCCTGATACCAATTGTGGAAACTAGAAGGGGGGGTTGAATAGTTTACAGGTTCTTTTTCGTTTTAAAAGTTTGCTTTCAAAAATGTTTAGATTCGAGTTGTATGTTTAATCAACCAACAATATGAACAAACAATTACTATCTAAACTATGCCTAAATAACAATAGCAATAATAAGTAAAGAGATAAGGAAAGGAACAATCAAACCAAGACACCAAGATTTTATAGTGGTTCGGCTACAAAGCTCCTCTTCGCCCTACTCCACTCCCCGAGTATCCTACTCGAGATTTCACTATGTCAACAAGCTCCCTTTAGGCGGAGAAAACCGTTTACACGTCGCTTACATTATTTTCCGACACTAAGCTAAATGTCGAGTCCTAATCTTAGCTAGAACCAATCTACCACTTCACAAGATATACACACTCACAAGATCTACACAATCGGATCTACACAATATCCGAATCACACAAATACACAAGATAAATACAATAGAGATTTGGAACTTAGAAGAAGAGAGGAGAGATCACTAATCAACACTTCGTTTCTTGGCGAATATGAGTGTTCTTCTCTTGCACTTGATAGAGAGGAAAGATGAGATGAAGAAGATAAGATAAGATCACTTGAAACAAGATCTAAGTATGTTAGTGATCAAGAATTTTAGTGAGAGAAAGAAGTTTTAAAGAGAGAGAAGAGACTGAAAAATTTCATGCAAAGAGGAATATTTTTCTGCTGGGAATGGAGTAGTATTTATAGACAGGAAATCCCAACGGTCATTTAGGGGCGGTCCTGGCGGTCCCATATATATATGGGGGCCGCCACTAGACTCCGCTCCTGTTTTTGTGTTTTTGTAGTGAATGTTGTAACTGTTATGGAACCTTCTATTTTGGAGGGAAAATTTGAAATTCAAATTTTAAGTTTTTAATAAAACTTTTCTTTTAATTAGAAAATATTTTGTAAAAGTATTTTTGAGAAAATACTATTGTAGAATTAAAAGTGAGGTTTACGAGAAATTTTTTTTCTTGATCACTAATCATGCTTAATGATTTTGTTTATCCATACCTTAAGTGATCACTAATCTTAGAAATGGAATTTCACACTTAATAATTTGTGATTGTTTATTTTTATCGTAAACGTTTTTACATTTTGTTATTATCAAAACATTGAGAGGTCAAAAAATATAAATAACGTTTTTAGACATTATTTGTATTAACAATCTCCTCATTTTTGATGATGATAAAATATAAACTCATTTTAAATAAAATTAAAGGTGTCAAATTATTAATGAGTTTTGTTTCATTTCTCCCCCTTTTTGTCGAATCCAAAAAGGATAATCGTCGAATTGAGAAATAAATCGACGATATCGATACTCCCCCTTGATGTGAGCTCCCCCTCGCATTGGGGCACCAAGGGATCGATCTTACGAAAATTGTTTGCTACAAAATAAGGTTAGACGTACAAGTGCAAGACAAATATCTTAAAAACATAATCACCCATAGGGAGTTCCATTCCATAAGTAAGAAACTCATACAAAAGTAAACATGATTAATTTTCTAATACAACATGCAACTAAAATAACCAAGGAAATACTAATTCATGAGTTACACTACAAAGAAAATAAGTCCTAGATGATTCATGATTCATAGGGGATGACATTTGAGAAAAAGATTTGGGGTGACACATTTATGAGAATTTTTGAAAACATTTCAAGGTGGTGGTGGAAAGTGAGAAGTGATTGCGGTAGTGAGAAGGTATTCAAGATGAGCAAACATGATGTTCATCTCATCTCTTAGGGTTAAGAAAAGGTTTCAGTTATAAGAACAACATATACATGTTGCCCATGATAGTTATGATAATTATAGAAAAGAGGATGGCCCATGATAGGTGGTTGTGGTTGTGGTGGAGAAGGTGGTGATGGAGGTTCAAGCTTTTTAAAGGGTGATAGTGAGAGAGTGATACCCAAAGAAGGATGACTTTGAAGTGGTTTAGGGTTTAGAGGTCTAGGAGGAACATCCGAGATGTTATCAAGCAAAGGATTCAAAGGTTGAGGAGAAGTTGGTTCATTTGATAAAGGTGGTGAGATTTGAAGTTTTGATTGGAAGGAAGAGGGTGTGTCATCTTGACTCGTTGAGGTGTCATTACTTGATGGGGTTTTGGATGGTGCATTTGGAGGAGTTGGAGATGAAGAAGTTGTTATAGGAGAAGGTGTGGTGGTGATATCTTCATCACTAGAGATGTTGATAAATAGTTGTTAGGAGGGATTATGGTTAGTTTGATTTTCTTAGAAGGATTTGAAGAAGAAGCATTAGTGGAATTCATGATAGAATGGTGTGAGGAAGATGAAGATGATGATAGAAGTGGGGAGGATGACTTATTTAATTAGAGAGGAGAAGATAAAAGTGGAAAAGCTTGGAGGTTAAGAAAACAATTTCCAAAAGTTGTTTAGCAAAATGCAGAAGGTTTAGCTAGGTCTAAGAAAGAATAGTCAACTGCACAGAAAATCAAGAGTCACGGTAAAATTTTCGTGACTTCTGATGGCAGTCCCATATATACATGGCGGTCCCAGATATATTTGGGGGCCGCTCAGTATTTATGGGGGCCATTTTCTGGAAACAGGAAATTTTTCCAGTTTTTCCTGATTTTTTGTTGTTCCTATAAAAGGTTTCCTAAATTCCCCTTTTTCAGTCAATCCTATTTCATCATGAATCATCTAATACTTAGTGATCAAATGCGCAAAATCAACTATCCTAAGTACTAGTTAAGAAAGCACATGTAGGCAAATCAACTAAGATATAAACGTGTATAATATCATAACAATAACCAAAGTGTATCAAGGTGTATGCAAGTTTGGGTTTAAGATGATAAAATTAAATGATCATCCAAGGCAAGTAATGTTGCCCGTACTTCGTACTAAGTTACTAATAAGTAGCATAAGTTTAAATACCGAAGCATAATATATTAGTATATAATATAGATAATAATGTCATAAAATAATTTCCCTCATAGTTCACTTTTTTTCCGATTGACCTTACTCCAGCACGCTTCTCATCTTGTAATTGTACTTGACGGTTGATGATTTCGGTTTGGCGGGTGTAAAATGGTTCCAGTTGAGGGTCAATGTTAGGTTGGTTTTGAAAGACTTGGGGAACTTGATTGGTTAAAGAATTGACATAACGAATAGGGGAAGGAGTGCTTGTACGCGAGGTCCCTTCATCATTTCCATCATCATCATCATCGTTGAGATGAGATGAGGATGGTTGATCGAAGGTGGAGGAGGAAGTGGAAGGACGAACATTTCTTGTGCCATGATCCTTTCTAACTTTTCGCTCTAGTTGAGCGGCAAGAGGATTCATGTCACGATCGTACAAGACATAAGACTCATTTTGCAATTCTGGATTTTCACCAATGATAAAATCAAACAAGCGGGTTAATAGCATACCATAGGGTAGATTTAACATAGCTTGCTCAGTAACCCACTCCATTCGTTTTGCCATAAAATAGGCAAGATTGAATTTTTTGGAGTTTGCAACACAGTAAAGCATGTAACAAAGACATGCAGGAACATGGTCCCGATTACCCCCCAAGCAAAAGACATTTTCCTGAATTATTTCTTCCAAAGGTTTAAAAGTTGACACAATTTCACGAGTGAGAATTTAATAATCTTGAACCTCAACTTCTTCTTGATGATGGATGCGAGTGACTTGACCTTCTCGATCTTCTCGAATATACGAGATGATATCATCAGGAGAAGGCAGGTTGGTTTGATTTGGGCCTTCTGAAGGGGCACATATACCACTATCAAGTTGACAATTTGTCTATAAAGACACACGCACCTCATAAGGTTATTCATAAGAATTTATTTTCTTTTTATTTTTTTTTATTTTTTTTTTATTTTTTTTTTTTTTTTATTTTTTTTTTTTTTTTTTCTTTTTTCAAGCAAAGTTTCAAGTGATAAGAGAAGTATTGATTTTGAATAAAAATTATACAAACATTGACCTTCGTCTGAATATCTCAATTGATACTGACCTGTAAACTACATTAATAACTGAAGGACACACTTGTTTATTGATTTCAAGGAGATACTCAAACTCGACAAAATAGAACAAAGACCGAACATAGTTTAGATCCGTAAAGTTACTAAAAAACCACCCGACCCTCGTAAATGTAACGTTCTTCAAGGTTTATTAGTTTTTCTTTTATTGGAGTCATACACGGATTTCATGTGAAATTTTTCGCGCGATAGCTTACCTCAGTGTCTTGTATTTTTGTAATCTTCAGAAGATTTGCGAGGCATGATTTCCTAAAAGAATGAATTAAACATTTTATTACTTTTTACTTGTAATATGTCATGAGCATTGTTTCTAGTGTGTGCCTAAATGTGACAAATGTGGAGTAACGATTAACTCGACCTAAACATAAAATCCTAAGAGTTAACCCTAAAGCTTTAATTTTTGATTTTGTCTCACCAAACAAGTCAAAAAATACATATGAATTATGTATCTCAAAATTTGTTCATGAGATCATTATGCATGTGTTTGAAAACATTTTTAGATTGTATTGACAATGCATAACAACAATTTTATTATGTTCCTAACGTTAGTGATTTCAAAATAAAATTTGGGTTTTGGGCCAAAATTAATTTTTCAACAAACTCACTAATGTATGCAAATCCTATGTCTACAGGAAGCATATTAGTTATACATTGTATCCTAGTAGTCCTAATTGTACAAAATTGAAAGAAAAATAGAAAATCCCCAATTTTAATTTTTGGTGTTCATCATGAACCCTAGACTCAAATTGAAAGAAAATAAATGAAATGACTTACAAATTAATGATCTTTAAGATGTTGTGGATGATTATAGGTGATGATTAGATCTTCAATTTAAGTTTTAATGGTTGTTTTTTGAGTTTTTTGGGACGAGTTGGGTCCGTGTTTGGTAGTGCAGGTATAGAGGGGGTTGTTTGTTTTGTGTTTTTAAATTTTTTTGACTAGGTGTTCAATATTAGGATCTGCTTGATGGCGGTCCCATATCTCCTGGCGGTCCTAAATATATTGGGGGCCGCCTATATGAGGGCGCCCTCAGTCAAGGGATTTGGATTCGGTTTTTGACAAAAAATTTACAAAGAGGAGTGACATTTTAATTTGCATTTCATGAATTAAAAGTGCTTAAAGTACTTCGGATAAAGTATTTAAGTTGTCACGACATAGAATGGAACACGGACTATAATCGAAACTAAAAGAAGGAGAAGCGGACTCATAAGATTTATGGAATGTGTTCCATCATTCCTAAACCAAGACGTAGATAGTTAAACGATTCACGTTTAAGGGGTTTAGTAAGAAAGTCGGCGATGTTGTCGACGGACGGCACTTTTTCGATTGAGATATGTCCTTTCTGGACATTATCACGAAGAAAGTGGTGACGTATTTCGATGTGTTTGGTACGAGAATGTTGCACCGGGTTTTTGCTAAGGTCAATCGAGCCTTTGTTGTCGCACATGATGGGAACGTTGTATAATCGTACGTCATAGTCAATGAGAGCTTGTTTCATCCATAGTGCTTGTTGACATGCCTTTCCGGTGCTTATGTATTCGGCTTCGGTAGTGGATATAGCAAGAGCAGTTTGTTTCTTCGAGAACCAAGATGTCAAACAACATCCCACGAACGTACAAATACCGCTAGTGCTCTTTCGGTCCACATAATCTCCTGCATGATCAGAGTCGGCAGGAACTACAGTTTCTATGCTGGTCCCCTTAGGATACCATAATCCTAAGTGTGCAGTGCCTTTAATGTATCGGAAAATACGCTTAACCGCTTCAACGTGAGAGGTTTTAGGACCCTCTTGGAAGCGGGCACAAAGGCAGACATCTAAACAATGATATCGGGCCTACTTGCCATTAGGTTATAATAAACTACTAATCAAGCCATCGATTACCTTGGTACTATCTACCGACTCACACTCTTCGTCTTTTGTGAGTTTGGTATCGGAGGACAATCAGGGTTTTCAATTGGTGTTTAGATCTTTTTAGACCAAAATTTCTTAAAGACATGTCTTTATGTATACTTAGATTGATTTAAAGGAAAGATACCATATTCCATTTGTTTTCATTTGTATTCCATAGGAAGAAAGTTAAGTTCACCATCATGCTCATCTCGAACTCGTCATGCATGATTTTGGCAAATTCATCACACATGTCTTGACAAGTCAAACTGAATATAATGTCATTCAAACTTATAATTTTGGGAAACCAAATGATGGAGATTTGAACTTTGAACTTTTCTTCTTAGTAAAAAGAGTGTTATCTACCATTCCCATTTTATATTCATGTTTAATAAGGAAAGCTTTTAATCTATCATACCAAGCTTTGGGTGCTTGTTTAAGACCATACAAAGCTTTCTTTAATTTATAAACATGATCCGGTTTTCAAAATCAATGAATCCTGAAGGTTGTGCCACGTATACCTCCTCATTGATAAAACCGTTCAGGGATGCACTTTTTACAGCCATTTAGAATAGTTTAAAATCTAAGGCACAAACATAGGCTAATAATATTCTAATAGACTAAAGTCTAGCAACCGGGGCATAAGTTCATCATAATCGATGCCCTCTTGTTGGTTGTAACCTTGAGCAACTAACCTAGCCTTATTTCAAGAAATAACACCGTTCTCATCTAGCTTATTTCTAAACACCCACTTAGTTCCTATGATTTTCATATTCCTAGGTTGTGGTACTAACTCCTAAACGTTGTTAGCAATGAATTGATTTAATTCTTCTTGCATGACGACTATCCAACTTTCATCTCTTAAAGCTTCATTCATGTTCTTAAGTTCTATAGTTGATATAAATAAAAGAAGTTACTTTGGTTTTAGGCTTGTGACCTAAGGGTTCTTTGGTTAAGGTTTCCTATGACATTTTCTAAAGGATGGTTCCTAGATACCTTAATATTGACTATTTCATCAATTTCTAGTGTTTCATACTCAACAACATTTTCTAGGTTTTTCTTTTTGGTTGCCCTAATAGCTTCTTCTTCACTTAAGTCATCATCCACCAAAGGTGATATCTTAGAGGGTGGAGGAGTTTCATCGAATGTCACGTTGAGTGATTCTTCAATTTTCCTAGTGTGTTTATTAAGAATGATGTAGGCTTTAATATTTTAGGAGTAACCTAAAAAGACACCTTCATATGACTTTGGGTCAAACTTAGTAAGGTAGTCTTTGGTGTTTAAGATGAAGCACTTGCTTCCAAACACTCTAAAATAGTCAAGAGTAGGTTTCTTACCTCTTAAGAGTTCATAAGGTGTTTTTCCTGGGATGACTCTAATTAGGATTCGGTTAAGAATGTATGTTGAAGTATCTACGGTGTTACACAAAAACTTTTGTGGTAACGATTGTTCATTCAACATAATCCTGCTTATTTCTTGAAGTGTCCTATTTTTCCTTTCAACCATGCCATTTGATTGAGGTGTGTGTGGAGCTGAGAAGTTATGTGTAATACCGTTAGCATTACAAAATTCCCTAAATTGCACCTCATTATCAAATTCTCTACCGTGGTCGGTTCTTATTGACACTATTGTACATCCTAATTGGTTTTGGATTTTCTTACTAAATATTTCGAATTGATCGAAAGCTTCGGTTTTATCCTTAAGGAATCTAGTCCAAGTATACCTAGAGTAGTCATCTACTATGACTAAGGTGTAGCGATTTCCTCCGTAACTCCGTACGGCGGATGGACCAAAAAGATCCATGTGGAGGAGTTCTAAGCATCTAGTCGTTGAGACTATATTCTTAGCTTTGTGACTAGCGTGAGCTTGTTTTCCAATTTTGCAAGCATCACAAAAATGTTGATCAAACTTAAGCTTAGGTAGGTTTCTAACTAGTTCCTTAGATGCTAACGATTGAATGAGACGCATATTAGCGTGACCTAATCTCCTATGCCACAATGTGGAATTTTCATCAATCGTTGCAAGACAAATTTTGTCTTTTGGCTTATTTCCTAATTTCATCACATATAAGCCTTTCTTCCTAATACCTCTACCTATGACTTTACCATCCTTAGTGATTTCACTATCATGTTCAGAGAAAGTTACTCTACACTTATTATCACATATTTGTCCTATACTTAGAAAGTTAAATCCTAAGTTATCAACATGTTCTACCAAAAATAACGTTACCTCCATTCTATGCCTTGTAAGTGGAGAAGAGCTTTCGGTTACCCGTCATATGTTTAGAGCATCCGCTATCTTTAATCCTTTCGTCGGGTTATAAGTCGACTCTAAGGCTTATCTATTTATATAAGACAATAACTCAAACATTTGGTCCTCAATATCTTATAGGTCCAAAGTTGTTAGTGCTAAACATCCCTTGCATTTGATTCAATTGGTTGGGATGTGGAAGTGGAAGACACATTTCCCATGGCATATAACTTTGACGAGGGAAGTTGTTCTAAGTTACGGGAAAGCCATAAAGTTGGTTTTGTCGACCAACGTTCCTTTTTGGTTGCGGTGTTTTGGCACGAGGATGATTTGTATTGACTCTTCTAGGTGGTGGAGTTTTTGATCTAAAGTTTGGTTATCCAACTTCAGGGTTTGACAATGGTTTATAAAATTGTTTAACTTCATTGTCACTTGCAACGAGAATTTTGACCTTGTTTACAATTATATGTTTTGGTTTAGGACCCAAAATGGATTTTCGAAAAGACACACTTTTCGCAGATCCAGGCGTAGCTGGTGGTGGTCCCATAATTATTTTGGGGGTCGCCTGTTCACTTTGGTAGCTGCCAGTATTTATGGGACCTCCATCAAAGGACGCCTTTTTCTGAGCTTTTACAAATTTTATTTCCTTAGTTCCACTAGATGATGCTTTAAATGAATTAAACCCTAAACCAAATTTATCACCGGAGGGTTTTTGATTACTTAGCATTTCATTTAAGCAGTGTGTGCTCTTTTCAAATCTATTTAATCTAATGGATTCTTCTTTGAGTTTTTCATTATTAATTTTAAGCGTATGACACTTTACACAATCAAGATCAACTTTCTTGTTTTTCTCGAGTGTAGACAATTTAGCTTTTAATTCTCTAAGCTCATTTCTAGACTATTTCTAGTAGCTTTTAATCTTTTGTTCTTAGTGATTAACTTTAGACTCATTTTGCATAATTTATCATATTCGTTATCTAAAGCTAAATCATCAATTGATGAGTTTTAATCACTAAAGTAAGAAGAATCAGAACATACCTCATTTGGTGCATGAGCTACAAGACATGTTTCGTCTTTGATCTTCTCATCGTCTTCTTCACCGTTATCACTCCAAGAGCCTCCGACAAATGCTCTTTGATTCTTGTCTTTCGGTGGTTTTGGACATTCTCCGATAAGATGATTTGGATCGCCGCATCTAAAGCATTTTCTATCGCTTTTACCGTTCTTGTCATCACGGCTCCTTTGGAACGTCTTTTTGTCGTTTCGAGGTTGTCTCACGAATCTTCCTCTTCTTTTAAAGAACTTCTTAAAGTCTCTTACCGCCATGGCGTATTCTTCATCTTCACTCCCGAAATCATCACTAGATTCTTTCTTAGCCTTTAAAGCAAGAGATTTCCTTTCAACTTTTGCTTTGACTATTTTGGAATCTTTCTTGATGATCATCTCATGGACTTTAAGGTTTCCAATGAGCTCATCAAGAGATAGTGATGTTAAGTCTTTCGACTCTTCAATTGTCGTGACCTTTGCTCTCCATTTAGGATGTAGAGCTCTAAGAAACTTCCTTACGTAGTTCTTACTAGAATAACCTTCATCAAGAGCTTTAAGACTAGTAATAATAGTATTAAATCTAGCAAAAGCACTATCTATAGATTCGTCTTCGAAAATGACGAATTGTTCATATTGTTGAACCAAAAGGTCGATCTTATTATCTTTGACTTGATTATTACCTTGATGGGTGATTAACAAAGTTTTCCAAATATCTTTTGCCGTATTACACATAAAAATTCTTTCATATTCTTTTCTTGGCAAAGCATTGTAAATAACCATTTTGGCTTCATTATTTTTTGCAAGCCTTCTTTTAAGTTCATCACTTTGTTTTTCAAAAGGGACAACCTCATCAAGTTTGGTTTTTGGATTTTGAATAATGGGTTGAAAATCACCGTTAGTAATAACATGCCAAAGATCTAGATCTTTTGATTTAACATATGTCTCGAATCTATTTTTCCAATAAATAAAACTATCGCTTTCAAAAAGTGGTGGTCTTTGCATAGATTGCCCTTCTAGATATTTGTCGGAATCCATAGATCGATCCAAGCTTTAAAATACAATATATTTTAAAAATCTTGAGTGACCTTGGCTTTTGATACCAATTGTGAAAACTAGAAGGGGGGTTGAATAGTTTACAGGTTCTTTAGCATTTTAAAAGTTTGCTTTCAAAATGTTTAGATTCAAGTTGTATGTTTTATCAACCAACAATATGAACAAGCAATTACTATCTAAACTATGCTTAAATAACAATAAGAAAAGTATGTAAAGAGATAAAGAAAGGAACAATCAAACCAAGACGCTAAGATTTTATAGTGGTTCGGCTACGAAGCTCCTCTTCGGCCTACTCTACTCCCCGAGTATCCTACTCGAGATTTCACTATGTCAACAAGCTCCCTTTAGGCGGAGAAAACCGTTTACACGTCGCTTACGTTATTTTTCGATACTAAGCTAAATGTCGAGTCTGAATCTTAGCTAGAACCAATCTACCACTTCACAAGATATACACACTCACAAGATCTACACAATATCCGAATCACACAAATACACAAGATAATTACAATAGAGGTTTGGAACTTAGAAGAAGAGAGGAGAGATCACTAATCAACACTTCGTTTCTTGGCGAATACGAGTGTTCTTCTCTTGCACTTGATAGAGAGGGAGGATGAGATAAAGAAGATAAGATAAGATCACTTGAAACAAGATCTAAGTATGTTAGTGATCAAGAATTTTAGTGAGAGAAAGAAGTTTTAGAGAGAGAGAAGAGACTAAAAAATTTCGTGCAAAGAGGAATATTTTTCTGCTAGGAATGGAGCAATATTTATAGACAGGAAATCCCAACGGTCATCTGGGGGCGGTCCTGGCGATCTCAGATATATCTGGGGGCCGCCCGGCCTATAAGGGATGCAAAACTAGACTCCGCTCTCTGTTTTTGTCGTTTTGTGGTGAAGGGTGTATTTGTTTGGAATCTACTAATTGGGGAAAAATTTGAAATCAAATTTAAGTTTTTAATAAAACTTTTCTTTTAATTAGAAAATATTTTGTAAAAGTATTTTTGAGAAAATACTTTTGTAGAATTAAAAGTGAGGTTTATGAGAAATATTTTCTTGATCACTAATCATGCTTAATGATTTTGTTTATCCATACCTTAAGTGATCACTAATCTTAGAAATGGAATTTCACACTTAATAATTTGTGAACGTTTATTTTTATCGTAAACGTTTTTACATTTTGTTATTATCAAAACATTGAGAGGTCAAAAAATATAAATAACATTTTTAGACATTATTTGTATTAACAAAAATCATGTCTTGAAACTATTGAAGTGCTTAAATCTCATAATGAACAACTGTTAAAAGATTTGAAGAAATCTCAGTTAATGGCTTTAGCTTATAAGACATGTTTAGAGTCTGTAGAAGAAAAAACTTGTAATTTATAAAAAAAAAGATCTATTTATGAGCAAACATAAGGAATTAAAACTCTTGAGATTCATTTACGAGAAAGATAACCATTTACAGGAACTTAGAAAAAAACTTGAAAAGGCTCAACAAGAAAAAGATAGCATTCAATTTAATGTAAATAAATTTGAGAATGCATCTAAAAGTTTAGACAAGCTCATAGAGTGTCAGATTGTAGACAATTACAAGAAAGGTTTAGGCTATAAAGGCAATACACCACCCTAACGCTAGGAAATTTCTAAGCCTCCAACACCTGACTTGTCATTTACTAGTTTAGAAGAGTTTACAAGTGAGCCTGTAGTTATTAAGCCTGTAGTTGAGAACAGTGAAGCTAAGGCTAGTAAAGCAAAGCCTAAAGTAGTTAGGAAGAATAATGGTGCTCTAATTAGTGAGGATTGGGTGTCTGATAGTGAGGAAGAAGATGTGCCTCAGGCTAAGATTGAAAAGAAAATAGTTTAGTCTAGTTTTGCTAAGATAGAGTTTGTTAAACCTAAACAGTAAGAAAAGACTGCTAGGAAAACTGTTAATCATGTTGAGCAAAATAGGCAAAACACTCATACTCCTAGAGGCAATCAAAGAAACTGGAATAATGTAAGATATTGGATATCATAACACAAGGAAAAGATTAGGGGTTGGCCTTATATTGTAGAGAGAGAAAGTGAGATTTCTAGTGAGAGAAAACACCTTAAGTGTGTGTAATATCAAAATGAACAACCAACCCCTTCCCATGACTAGAAAGGGGTATAAATACATGTGTTTAGATGCCCTAATGGGCTATGGTATAGGCTTACAAGTGGGTAAAAGACCCAGCCCAATACCATGAGTCATACGCTTACGATTAAACTACGAACTATGCTATTCTAGAAAATACACGGGGTGATCGAGTCTTTTTCTTAAACCTAACAATCTCGCCCTAAGGGAGGTCACCCTTGAAAATACAATTTGAATTCTAGAATTCTAAGTCTTGACCTTCTGACTTTAGCTCGTAGTCTTTGATTCTTCATTCTTTGATTCCTTTGTACATTATGTAGTGATCCTTGAGCTTTGTTCCTTAGACTTGTGTAAACTTTGAGCTTTCTTTGAGATCATCATCTACTTTAAATCTCTTGATCGTCCTTGTTGTGGAGTATTGCCTTCATGTGATGTTGTGACCTTCGGACCCGCATGCTCACACTTTTCTGGATCATAATAGCCTGCATCAGAGTTGCGGAAGCTGTGTTGTAGGTCTTTCTGCTATCATCATGTCTTTAGTAATGAGTTTGAAGTGTGAGCATGGGGCTGTGAATTGACTTGTCTCATATCATCAGCTGCTACCTTCTACCGTCGGGAATTTCCTGCAAGAAATTGTTAGTGATAACCAAACGAAAGTGTCTTTGTTCACTTTCGTTGAATAGGTTGCAAGAACCACGGTTCCCCGTTATTCAGTATAATTACTGCCTGTGATCAGGTAGAATTCCGAAGAATCTCCTTGACAGGGTTTCGCAGCTGCGCTAGCCGTTCTCAAACCGGAGCGTCTCAAAGTAGAAAAAGCACGGAGTGAGTGAACCAGTGAATTAAAACCCACTGATTAACAAGAAATTAATTTGAACATCAGTCGCGTGTCACTCAGAAAAGAGTTTTTTGTGACACATCGACAGTTTTATAACATAAAATCAAACTTCATCAGAAACTCATTTGTTTTGAAAGACAAGAACAGTCAATGTGCTCGAAAATTATTTGTTGAGCACATCGAAAGGTTTTTCAAAAACTATTCGTCAATTCACTGCCTGGAACAAGTTTGATTCATAAAGAATCGCACCATCGTTGCTTTCCATTTATCACAAGTTTAATCCGTAATGGATCTCACATATCACCTACCAAGAGCTTGTTTGATGTTGGCTCTAGAAGGATTTCCATCTTCATCGTGAGTACTTTCGTATCACTCGGATGTTCTGACAATACCACAAGGATAATGCGTAGGACTCTTAAGATCTTACTTACTATCACAGTGTGTGATGAGCAAGCTTAGTTTGTATTAGTGTCCTAGCGAGATTTATGGATGATCTCATGGCTCTAGACTCTATAGTGCACTTTTGGTTTTAGTAGTCGGAGGCTGGAGCAGACTGCCACCTTTTTAATATCGTCTAACTCGGAGTGAGAGAGACGATAGAAATGTATTGATCTCTGTGAGAAGTGAAACAAGAATCCTTTGAGGGATCTTGAGTGGCTAGGGAGGGTTGTGCAGCGTATCACTGGGTCCATGATACTTTTCTTCAATGTCAGCAATCAACCATGTGATTCTGACAGCATATGTAGTGACCCGGTTTTTGCCTAATGTTTAAGGAGGGTTGCTTTCTTTTCACCCTTTATCTTAACATTTCTTTTTCATTCTTCAACCCCTTCAGTGTTTACTGAGACTTCATTACTAGTACCTTGTTGGGTATGTTCCAGTACTAGCTCTATCTCAGTCCGCACTATTCCCACATTACTCCTTTTGTAATCATACCTAAGGACTTCTACACTAACTAGTAGATTGTCCCTGGGTAGATCCCTCCGGCTTTGGCGGGATCATGGGAATGAGTACCTAACCTTACCATCCTTATAACTCTGAAAAAGTAATTACAGGGTTGGTCTTTGGTATTTCCACGATTGCCACCATACACCATTCGCTCCCCCTTAATATGTGCATCGATATTCGAAAGAGTTTAGCACATATGGGAGAGCCTACACTTGAGTTGAAAAGATTACATTTTTTATCAGATTTTCATAATTAAATCACATTTTCTCCCCCGAGCAAAAATTTCAAACTCGTTGAGATTTTAGGTCTCAATTGATTTAAGTTAGGAAAATTTAGGAGAAAGTGTGTCTGATTTATACAAGCCGATAAAGGAACATTTTAATACTGAATATACAGACACAGAGTACAGTTTAAGCACTACTTAAGAGTGTACATGTTACAACAACATAGAGCAATATTCCACACGAGATGGATCTTGGTAGCCGAGATGACGTGATCATTCGGTTCTCTGCAGCAGTCTGTAGTCTCCTTCTCTTATCCTTCCACCAACAAAGCTTTCCAGGTTACGATAGATCATCCTTATCTTAAGTCGTTTCTGTATGGTCAACATGAATTCCTTGCTTCAGTCGACATCTTTTCTAGTCCAAAACTGTGTGTTTAAACCCGAATTCATCCTGTTGACCTTGAATTCCTTGACTCGGTAGTCCAATGCCTCATCAATCTGTTGTAGAGTGCCATCACTGAACTTGTAGATCTCATTGAATTTCATGATCATCTGAACCCCATATTTATCCCTAAATGTGACGGGGAGAAGTCAATAACGTTGAATCGTGCTTGTACTCAAAGCCAGGTCAACCAAACGAGGTTTTTGTTAGGTTTTAGCTGAATCGTAGCTTTCAATCCCCAGTTGGAGAAGTCCTTCTGACGATTTGTCTGAATAACCAAGTTTCTGATCCATAAAGTTACTGCGGTAAGAAATCTTCTTATCTTGTCGAAGTTTCAGCTGGACTTGAAGGTTCAATAAGTACAGATCTTTAAAGTCACTAGGGTACAGATATTTGAAGTCTCTTTTCGCGATGATGTGTTCGTTAAGATCCGCTCGATGAAGTACAATCGTCTTCATGTAATCATACCCATATAAGGAGAAGACTTCAATTCGGACAACACTTAAGATTCGCATATGAGTCCGTACAGCTCTGCGATCACCTTCAGATGTGTGTCTGTCAATGTAGAATCGTTGTCTTTGGAACCACCAGTGATAAATACCATATATAGCAGCGATGTCATACCTGCATTCCTCTTCAATCCACATCTGATCGGGTACCATCTGCTCCAACCCAACGTCAGGATAATATGCCGCCTTCATCTTCAAGATGGACAATGCAGGTCTGCCAATCTTGCGACTGTATCTTAGGTACTCTAAGTCTTTGTTGAAGAAGAAGTCAGATTGAATTGTGACTTGACCTGGTGGACCTCCCAATGGTAGCGGTTTGCTGACATTAGACCTGATGATTGACTCATCCACTTGGTCGGTTAGTAGTTTGTGACATTCTTCCATTTGGAACTGAAGATGAATCACATTAGGATGAAAGACTTTGACAATTTCATATGCAGGGCCTTCCAGGTCTTGTTGTTTAAGTTTAGTGATTCCTTGCTTTTTACAGAACCAGTCCATAAAAATAGCCATGTCACAAGTCTGCGCAAGTAACGAGTCCTCTGGTGGAGGTGCATAGGTGGATACAAGAGCAGATGCCCAGTTGTTTACTGGGACAGACAGGTCAGATGATGGTATGGACCAAGCAGGTTCTGGAGTAGCAGGTCTGTCTTCAGTGAGCGGCTTCCACCAATTTTGCCTCAAGTTTACCGTGGGAATATGATCACGCCCGATGTCTTCATCCTCAGATGACTGTACCTGTTCGTCGGGAGCTGAATCATCATCCATGTGTAAATCTTCAAGAATTGATGAGATAGACGATTTGATTCTTGAGTCAGTAGTCGTCTAAGCCGTATATTCAGCAGAAGCAGCTGTCTTTGAAGAGCTTGGAGCATCTGTGCTTTTAGACTGATCACTCTGGCTGTTGGATGGAGGTGGAGGAGGAGGTGGCAATTAAGACGATCTAGAAGCTCCAGAAGTTCCTAAAGGACCAGATGGACCTGCTAGAGGTGGAGGAGGAGGTGGCTGATGAGGTGGAGACCTAGGTGGTGTTTTTGGTGAATCTTGTCTCCTTTTCTTCTTTCTTCGTGCTTCAGGCAAATCAGTTAGGAGCTGGTCAGTATGATCGCACTCCATTGACTTCTCCAGAGCTTCGTACAACTTCTTGTGATCTTCATGAGCTTGGTAGGAATTGGATTCCCACATGCGGTGGTGAAGAATCTCTTTCATGTCGGCTTCTGGCAAGTCTCTGAAGCAATCCCTGAGAGGTGCTTGAAGAGCCCAGTTAACAGTATCCATGACGATTTCATCCACTGCTTTGCTCACTTGATGGGGAATATCAAGATTTTCCAAATTGTACAGCCTGTTCCCTTGTTTGTCTAATCTTTCCTCCAGGGCTTGGTTTGCCTCCACCATATCCGCCATAAGTTGTTCAAGTTCACCAATTCGCTGTATCAAGATCGAGTCTGGGTAACCTTGTTGTGGTTGAGGTGGTGGTGGTGGAAGAGTTGTTGTAGATGTTAGTGCAGTGATCGTTGCTGTTGATGTTGGTATTGATGCTTGAACCGTAGTGAAAGCTGGTTGAGAGACGATGAGATCAATAACTAGAGTGGTCATGAGAGGAACTGACGAGGTGTCCTGATGTATGGGAACCGTAACTATAGATTGAACCTCCGCTTCAATACTGGTTTTCTCAGGTTCGTCTTCCTGTGACTTCTCCACAAGGAACTGATCGGTGAAGCTGAGTTCCTTGTCAAGATTTTGTAGAGAAGACAGGGTTCCAGCGGAGCTTGCAGGTTCCTCAAGTCTTACTTCACCTTCAGTTAGGAGTTTAAGGTTCTCCTAAACATTTGGATAAGCCGTTGTAGTGAATCCTTCGTCCATTTGCTCAGGGTTTGGTTGAATTGAAGTATCGGAGGCCTCAACATGACTTGATGGAGGTTGAGATGCTGCAACATCACCAGGGTTTGGTCCAGCCTGACCTTCATCTTGTTTACCAGGGTTTGGTCCAGCGTGGCCTTCATCTTGAGCTTCAAGATTGATCTTAGGAGATACCTCATCATCAGATTCCGACTCGCTATCAGTCAGACCCAATTCGGCATACAATGAAGAAGATTCTTCATGACCTGAGGGTTCAGTTGGTACGGGAGTGCGTCTTTGAAAGATAAACTGATCTATAGGGCTCCTTTTCTTTGGTGTCTGAAGTGTGAGTAAATCATGGGCCACTTGTTCATCACTGACTTTCTCTTTACCTTTCCTTGAACCTCTGGTAGCGGTTGAAATTTTCCAGATTCAGGTTCCCTGATCACCACTGGTGGAAGTGGTCCCTGACGAGCTGAGTAAACTTCCTTTAAGCTTTCTTCCACTGCCTTTTGCAGATCAGCCTCTTCATCACCAATCCTGGGTTCATTCTCTGGAACACCTTCATCAACAAATTTATATACCAACTGAGGAGAGCTCTTTTTCGTTCGCTTCTTCACCACCTTACCAGCTTTGGATCGTTTGGTTGGAGATGGAGCCTCAGAGGTTTCCTTAACCAACTTGCGTTTCTTTTTTTAAGGCTTGGCTGGTGCAGGTTTAGATTGCTTGGTTGCTTTGGGTTTGGCAGCCTTATCGGGTTTAGGAGCAGGAGAGTCAGGATCACTAACTTCTTCACCAGCAAGATATCTTTGATGCTTAGCTACTTTCTCCAGATAAGCATTGTAGTATTGTTTACCTCGAATGTCATCCGTGATGAGATCATTCGGAATAGGCATCCCAAAGACTTCCCGTTTGGTTCCCTTAGCACTAAACTTGAGATATCCAAGAACAGGTTCTTCAGTAGGCAAATGAAGTG
>BQNB010012123.1:30766-52845 GCA_026074375.1 Tanacetum coccineum
TAGAAAACCCATCTACAACCGTTGGATCAAGCCTTCCTCCCCTCCATTTTTTACACCAAACTACAGGGACCTGATTGAAACTTTTTATATTTTTCCAGGTTTGTTTTGTAACATTTCTAAGACTCATATATAATGCCTAAATTTTTTCATTTTTTCTTTTTTTCTTTCTATCACTCCACAGGTCGATGTTTATTCTCTCTCAACACAATAAAAACGACATCAATAAACAATCAACAAAACCGATCCTGAATGATTCAGTATCATCTCGTTCGAATGAAAACAATCAAAACAATAATCATCTCGTTACAAACCTGATTTAAACTACAAACCCGATTTGTTATCAGATTCAATATTTATCTCGTTCTAATGTCTCAAATCGCTTATCAAAGTAAGTTTTGTTACTATTTTTTTTATCAAATATCGAATCTAAAGCTTATGGTGTTGGGTACAATTTTATTTGCACATATTATTGTTTATTATGAGTTAGGTTTTTGTTTTTTTTATGAAATTTGATTTGGTAATAATCATATTTGTATATAGATATACATATTTTAAGAGTTTATTGACATGATCCATTGTATAGAATAGTTATTTGAAACAAAATTGATAAATATATACATGGAAAACTTGTTTATAAAAAATTGCACACCAAGTGTTTGATAAAATGTCTGAATGGAATTTTTATAACTACGATGCACTAATTTTACACTGTGATGCCCTAATTTTTGTGAATAGATTTTTGTTACATTGTGATGCCCTAATTAATTTAGGCAAGAGGATTTTAGATTTGGATAAAAACAATCCAGTACTCCTATTTTTTTCTATATCCAAATTTTAATTACCATTTACTAACATAATGCCAGACACCCCATATTGTGGAACATTTTTATTAGTTATTGGGTTGTTCCTTTTGCAGGCTCAACCGTCTCCAACAACTAGAAAATTCCCATTTGCTCCAAACACAAATGCCAAAAGTTCCATGATGTTTCCGGGCTTGTGTGATAGGAATAAAGATAAAGTATATGAGGACTTGAACAACACTTCATCTTTTGCATTTAAACTTGTTCTTGAATATGCTTCTGTATCTAACCAGGTAATTATATTGTATGATTTTGTGTCTTGTATGAGTCGTTTTGTAAAAGCCCTATACAACGGGTTTTTAAAATAAACCTTTATGTAATACCATTAAAGTAAGATATGAACCATAATTTGAGCATGATTAAGAAAATAAAGTCCACTAGTTGTAATGTGTTGATGATTCAAAAAAAGTATTCCGAGGGGTGCGGTTACTGACTTGTCTTTGCACTATCTTGGTAAGGCAAAAAATTTGGTCATTAAGGATGTTGATCGTGATGATATCAAGTTTATTACCAAGACATTGAATTGCTTGCCGACTGCAAACATGAGTATTACTAACATATTGGAGGAGAATGTGGTGCAACCACTACTTGTGAGCACAAGTGCGACTACTCTTGCAACAAAGTGTGTTAGAATGATTTTTGAAGATTGATGACATCGTGACAATGAGTTAGATCTGATATAAATGTACCTACTATTTGGAGATTTCGGATATGTTTATCATTGTATTGTTTTAGTTTTTCTATTTTTGTTTTGATGTATTTTATGACAATCATGTAAACGGTTTTGTAGTTCTAGCTTGGTATTGAACAAGTTTTCATGAGCCTTTTGATGTGTTAATAAAATGAACCTATAAATTGTAACTTCTTTCTGTTTTATTACCTATAGATTTTTGGATACCCTACTATGATACAAACGGATGCACTAAAGTGCCTCAAACAGATGCACTAAAGTGCCTCTGACATATGCACTAAAGTTCAATAAATAGATGCACTAATTTTACATTGTGATGCCCTAATTTTTGTAAATAGATTTTAGTTACATTGTGATACCCTTAAATCATACAAACAGATGCCCTTAAAATTGTTTCTTTTGTTGTAGCTAATATATAGAATGTTTCTAATGTGTTAATCATGTATTTTAGACAATAGGTCTACGACGGCTAAACAAATCACTAATACAAATTTAATGAAGGTAAAAAAAACATATCATGCTAGTTTAATATCACAGTACCTGCTTCTGACATTAGTTATATATGACCGCAAACAAGACAACTTCATGTTTGCTTGATGAATCTCCTGAATACAAATACTAATACTTGTAATGGTATCTCCCATTACAATCAGATCAGTACAATACTGACATATTTTGTTTATGCTAGATACTAAAATATGATATTAGTTGTATATGGTTTTATAGATAATCCCATCAAGAAGTAAACCAACAAAAACATGTATGCTAGGGGTGTTGCTCAATATATAAGGAGATACCGGAGATAAATCATTCAATAGATGCCCTTAAACAAACAGATGCCTTTGAATCGTACAAACATATGCCCTTAAATTACCATAAGATGTTGTACATATGACCTTAAAATATCACATGATTATCTAATTAATATCATGGATGCATCAGTCGTACAAAACACATGCTCTATTACATAGCCGCTTGACACATTTGAATCCATTCCTGATGTTTTCTTGATGTTACTTAGTTCTCGACTTAGCCCGCTAACAATCTTTTTAATTTTTTAGCACCGCCTTTTGCAGTTTCCACAACTCAGTATCTGTAATAAAATGCACTTTATTGAGAAATCTAACAACGATAGATCATGTTATTGTTTACAGTTTTTGGAATATAGACACATAGGAATATAGAATTCTGTAAATTAAAGATGGTTTAGGTTCATGAATAGGCAACATAACTACGAGCTTTGAAGTTTAACTTATCTGTCCGTAAAACCAAATAGCAAGCCAGAGATAAGATTAATATTCACCGCAACCATGAAACATTTTCCTTGAACTTACTGGAAAAGATTTTTCGTGCACTTACTAGAAAACCTTTTCCCTTGAATGCCTGTTATAGAGGTATGTACAAAAACGTTATAACGGATTTGCGCTTACTCCATGTATATACTCTTTAGAAACAACATTTTTTGAAGGCTGCCACAATGAACACAAAATGAGTGCTAACCTTCCAAAATACAAACCTCTAATAATACTCATTAAACAAAAGATGCCCTAACTTAAACAAACAGATGCCCTAACTTAAACAAACGGATGCCCTAATTTAAACAAACAGATGCCCTAACTTAACATACAACTAAGCATGCAGCTAAGTAGACTTCAAAATATTGGCGTTAGCTACGCACTATCAGACAATTTAGAGATTTTTGAAGTATCCACTTTGGAACAAGCAACTTCGCACTAGAAACTTTTTCACTCATAAAGGAGTGTTTGGGATTGCTTGTTGAAGATACTTATTTCACTTGCAATTTAAAAAACTTTGAATACGCAATCCCAAATACAAGAGCATTATTACACTTTTGGAATTTAATTAGGATAAGCAGTGTAAGTATACTTAAATTATCAGACATACAAGCACAAGTTCATCTACCAAAAAGGAAAGTAAACAATCGAGTTAACTTGTAGATTAATGACTGTATACCATATCAGACATCATGAACACTTATCAATATCACAAAAGATGAAGGCTAACCTGAGCAAGGACATCATTCATGAACTCACTAGCATCAACATCTACATGTCCCAAGATTCGTAAAATACGCAGAAATCTTATTTGGAGAAAAGGGCCTGCAAATGTACACACAGATGCCCTATTTTTATAACACAGATGCCTTATTTTTATAACACAGGTTCTTGTAATTTTTTCTAGAAAAAATTGCTAAGAAGTTTTAATTCATACCATGAAATGATGAGCTTTCAGCACCAATTACAATTTCAACTACTGCGTTTACAGTTTGATGCACCTCCAAATCCTTTTGAGCGGACCTTTTGCGCATTTGTATCGCAATATACAAACAACAATTAAAAGGAATGATTTGACATATAGTTTGCACATAACATTCATAACAAAGTTATTTACATGAATGAAAATGAAAATAATGTATACAAATAGAAATGCCAAAGAAGTTAAACATAGATTAACTAAGTAAAAACCTTTTTGGAGTTTGAGAATCATTATTTTCCGTGTATATGTTAACCAGTTTCAAGGACAAATCCTCAAGGCTTTCCTTTTTGGCCACATTAAGAATCGTGGCTTTAACAGTTTAACCACTATCTATTAGTGTCATTGTAGCAGAACCTGAACGTCAATAAATAAAGGTAGAAGAAGAAAAAGCGTCAATAAATAATGACAGTAATAGCAACAATAAACCAAAAAAAACAAGAACTTGCAAGTTTATGCTTTACCTAAAATATCACCTAGTCGGCTAGTCTACCAAAATATCTTCGTAAATGATAACAGACAGATGCCCTAATAATAACCAAACGGATGCACTAAAGTATACAAACAGATGCACTAAAATATTCAAACTGATGCACTAAAATACACAATGGCAGAAAACATTCAAAAAGTATAAATCAAAATTCACATGCATCAGATCCTACAAAAATCATACCACGTCAGATTTTTTCTCCATTTCAGCTTATGAATTTGTTGCTTTTGCATTTGGGCAGTCTTTTTCGTATCTGGCTTGACCTTTTTTGAACTTGGCTCAGATTCCACCCACACAACATAACCATCCCTTCAAGGGCTTGTTTGTTATCATTAGCTAAAAGAGATAATTCATATTCATATCAAAAGCTATATAAACGACACATGATGCCCTAACCATTCAATATAATCAGAAAGTGAGTTTCATCTTCTACATCCAAACACCCCTTTAGTTCAAAAGTACCAAAAGTACTTGTGAACAACATATGCAACAATGATACTCTAAACATACAAACTGATACACTAAGCATACAACGGATGCACTAATCATAATCATTGATGCCCTAATATGTTCTTCAATGCACTAAACATACAAACAGATGCCCTAATTGTATTTAATGATGCTCTAATATGTCCCACGATGCAATAATTGTACTAACTGATGCCCTAATATGTTCAAAGATGCACTAAAAATACTCATTGGTGCCCTACAAACTCTAATGATGCCCTAATAATACTCATTGATGCCCTAGGATGTTTATCAGTGCATTAGGATGTTCATCAATGCACTAACCATACAAACATATGCCCATGTATTTTCTAACGATGCACTAAACATAGAAATGATACACTAAACATACAAACATATGCCCTAATATGTTCATCGATGCACTAAAAATACAAACATATACCCAAGTAGATTCAACGATGCACTAAACATACAAAAATATGCTCTAATTGTACAAACAGATGCCCTAACTTATAACAGATGTCGTAATACATTTTTTTGAGACACTAACCAAACAAACAAATGCCCTAACTTAAAATGATTCTTTTATCATAATAAGAGATGCCATAACACATTTTTTATGCACTAATGACACAAACAAATGGTGTAACAAGTCACATGATGCCCTGGTCATACTAACAGATGCGATAACGCTTATTTTAGATGCAATAATCAAACTAACAGATTTTATAACTTATAACATGATGCTTTTATCATACTAACAGATGTCATAACATATTTTTATATGCACTAATGACAAAACAAACGTTGTAATTAAGTGATCCCCAAATCAAACTAACAAATGCGAGAACGCTTATTTCACATGTAATAATCAAACACATTCATACATTATATCAAACACATGGTGTGCAATTTCAATAAACATGTTTTTATGTATTTTTTTCTGCCAAAGTTGTTCCATATCAGTCATTAGCCAAACATGTACCTTGATGCACCTAATGCATCAATATGTAAAATATATTACATCAAACATTCATGTAACCTGATGTTCTACCTATCAAACATACATTTATTGCATCGCAATTATAAAATATCATTCAGACATTATATCAAACACCTGGTGTGCAATTTTAATAAACACGTTATTATGCATTTTTTTGTCAAGTTTATTCCATATCAGATAGAGAATATGATTATCTTATGATACACTTTCATTAAAAGATCAAAAATCATCAAATTATTGATCAAATTTTGATCAATTAACAAATAAGTGCACTTACAAGTTAAGTCGTGCTTTCTCTTCATTTTCCTGATAATTAACGCTTCAAATTTCTCCATTATTTCGATAAATTATTGATCAATTTACAAAATTGATGCTTAATTCAATAGACTGTTGATTTAATTACAACATTAAGGCACTTACGAGTATTTTTTGGGAAAATAATGGTTGTTTCGATAGGATTTGGAGTGTTTTTTGTAGGATCTGGTAGAATTTTTTTATATCAGAATTTGAGATATAATATGAATGGTTTGGGTGGATCGTAAGAAGAATGAAGACAAATGATGAGTTTTGATGTTTCGCCCTCTTAATTTCTTGAATTTTCTTGTTTTACCCTCAAGTTTAATATGTTACAAAATCTACCCCGTAGTTTGGTTTTCTTGGTTTTCTATCAATATCAAGTTTTCTCTAGAACCCATCCCTATATATATATATATATATATATGAACAATAAAAAAATTAAAATTTTTGCGGGAAAATGGGGTACGTAAGAACAACAGGCAAAGGGTAGGTAAGATCATATCGAAGATATACTACCCCATACTAAAATTAAACATCGTACTCAATGTTTTCTAGTCTAAGGCTTAAAACCCTATGCTAGAACTCAAAAAGTTGAATGCATAATCAAGGTGGAAAATAGTATTACAAAAATCTCAGCGTTTATTCAAGTATGCTAAGATAATTGTTAGTCATAATAATCTAGGATATCGGATTTCCCCAAACTAATGGCAAGCAAAGGCTAGGAAGCTCGAGTGGACCGGGACAAAACACCGAACACGAGAGTCTTCAAAAATTTTAGCTAATCTTGGACAAAAATCACAAACCACAAAACACAAAACATGAGAAAGAGGTGAGCCCCCTTATATTAATTGATAGAAAATAGATAAGAAGATAGAAACACATGTTTTTGTTAACCGAGTCACGAGCTTGGCTCAACCCCGAATTAAATTGTCCATGGGGAAGCAAATAGAAGAGAAAATCTAAATCGGGCTTTCATTAATGTTTGGATAAACATTAAAGCACATGAAAGTTCCATCCCGATGAGATGCCACCAGCTCTAAGTGGAGATGTCGGGGTCAAAAATGGTGTCTTCACTCCCGGTGGAGAGAAGTAAAGGAGAATCCACAGGGTAGGTGCGATACGGGAGAAGTTACTGAATGACAATGCGAAGGGGAATGTCAATCTAACTCCTCTGCGGTTCAAAACATTTGTCTTCATTAAGCTCATCAACATTTTTTATCACGGGTTGCATCGGGCTCAAATGTCTGAAGGTAAAACGCTCATACGCGGGATAGTGATCAGCGTATGTAAGTCGTTGGAAAAAATAATATCCCCTTCCGAGTCAAAATCACTTTCAATACCCGGTGGTATCGAGTCTTCCGGAACAAGAAATGTATCAACCTCCTCTATAAGAAAATCACTATCCACAACGGCAATAGGAGAAGAGGAGGGATATTCGAGCACAAAAGGAATAGAAGGAGTAAGATTCAACGCTTCGATCTTATCAATGAGAAGATTGACGTTTAATAATTTCTCACGAAGAATTTCGTCCTCGATTTGAAAAATATCAATCTCAATCTCTCCTTCTTCTTCATCAAAATTGTCATCATCAATTCTCGGTAAAATTAGATCAATAAGATCGAGTTCACTGGCGAACTCCTCGGGAAAAAAATCAATCTTAGGAGATGTGATCGAAATTTCTCGACTAAGCAAAGAGTTAATAAGTCCAAATTCAGCATTAAAATAATCACAAGACGACACATCACAAATATCTTTGGAAATACCCTTAAACTCACTTAGGATTGGGACAAGGTTCTCAACACTAGACTTTTCTTTATGAATTAGTGGTTAAGATGCTCGTCCCCCATACTTAGAGAGTTATCGGGCTCCGCGTAGATAAATCGGGTGTTATTCTCTTATGCCCTTACTTATATATACATAGTATACTCATCATCTTCATTATAGAATGTAGGTCGATTAAACTTGGACTATTAATTAAAATTTAGTTAGTTCTCATTAGTTTTAGCACATCTTAAGGAGTTTCTAAAGTCTTCAATTCTTGAAATATTCTTCTTGTTGACTATTGCTTGTCCGTATTGCATGCTTAAATTTCGGAATATCTCTCCCAAAGCTTCAATAAAAACCTTTGGGTATTTCTCCAAATGTATAGACTAAACTTCCTTAGGAAGGTTTGAATGTCTTTCATTAAGTTTTCTCTATCTTGCAACACTTTCACATCGTCAATCATAGAAAAATTCTCATATGAAGTAAAACTTTTAGCTGCCTGCTCCTCCTGCTCTGCCAGTTTTGGATTGGAAATTACCTTAAGAATTTGCAAATCATTCTTAAGCTTAAGTATTGCCAATTCTTTCATAACTTCGGTTGCATCTGTCCTTCTTCCACAGCTTTGCTTAATTTTAAGAATATTATCTCCTCAGCTAGCCGATAAAACAATGCACGTTCTTCAGGAGGTATATGGATCAAACTCCTTTAAAAGACTTGAATGGTTTTCATTAAGTTTTCTTTAGCTTGCAACATTTTTGTATCCGTTGCTTAAGGAGGATAATGAATTTCGGGAAACTGCGTGGGTTGATGTTGGTCAAAACCGGAATAAATTGGATTATAACAAAAATTAGGATCATAATTTTGGTCAACGGTTGTCACTGATTAATTTTCATTAAAGAACCTACAAATTTTCACAAGAAATTTTGTGGTTGACTCGGAAATTAATGTAGAGGTTGGTTAAAATCCAAAGTTCTTGATTTAACAGGTGACCCTGATCAAAAGTGACGTGTGTGTGTGTTCCTCCTTTTTCCCACCCGCACCATATCCTAGGTTTGACAATCGTAACCCGGATGAGAGTTCCCTCCACAAAATTCACACGAGTATGTCTCGTATTGGTATTGTGAGTAAATATCCGTTACTTGCACATCATAAATCACAAAACACACATATATTTGGCATTTTATGTTCGTTTTTGGTCATTTAGGCTCGTTTTTATATGTCAAAGGTATGTGTAATTAAGCACATACCAAAGACCCTACGAATCGGTATTTTCGCGGGTCCCACTAGGTGTGCCACTAATCGTACAATATTTTGCACCTTCTTGATTTGAGCCTACATTAAGAGAAGACTTGGATACTTCAAAGCGTGGGGAGATATCTGAAATAAGGCAAAAATGAAACGCTTGGGTCAGTCGAAGTGCGGGGGTAGACCTTGCGAACCGACTCCAGCGTGAGAATCGGATGACATGAAAAGTGTTAAGTCTTTTAGAGAGAGAGAGGGTAATGAGGGAATAAAAACATTCCTGATTTGTGCAAATAAGTAAACTATTTATAGTCAAACCCTAGGAATGACCTAGATCATGCCATGTGTCTCAACCAGGTTGGTTGAGAGGAGCACGACCTCGCTAGCCAATAAGAGGGCGTCTATCAAATCTTCGAGATCGTGCCCATGTTCAACGGGTATATACGAGCGGGGATAAAGGATGATCGTTGTCCTTGTGGGTCCACAAAATATTATGTTTTGTCTTTAGCGCGAAGCCTTGTTCTTGTCAGAGGCTTTGGTCCCTCGGAAGCTCAAGCTTTGTTTGGAGTGGTCTTTGTTGTGTATTGGCGGATTCCCTTACGTTATCTGATACGCGGTCCGAACACACTATATATATATAGTATAATATATAAGTATATAAGGATTTTATCAAATAATAGTATAGTAAGTATTTTCCGTCGGATTCGAGAAACAAACTTTTAACCAAAGTTGTCTCAAAAACCTCCCGGGTCGTTTTCCCTCGACGAAACGTGAATTGAGAATCGGCTAAGTTCGTGATCGCGCGTTTTGAATGGTTTAAAAGATTTTTGAATTGGTTTCCTAAATCCTACTAAATGTAAATGACAAGTAAATAAATGCACGAAAATAAGTAAACAAGAAAATACAATTAAACATGTAGGCATAAAACGTAAACGGGAATTAAAGAAACGCTACAATTAAAACCTAAATTAAACCTAAAAATGATTTTTTAAACTTTTCCTAATCCTAATTACTAACTTGTAAGAAAAAGCTAAGGAAATCCTAAACCGAGGGTGCGTAAAGTAAAAAATGAAGAAAACGAGAACGGGGATCAAATCCCGTTCTTTAAAAAATGCAATACTTAAATTTTAACCCTACGAAAGTAAATTTAAATCCTAAGCCTAGAATATGATAAAAGAAAATTTTATAAAAAAGAATTTTATTTTTTTGATTATTTTTCTATTTTTTATGATTTTTTAAAGTTTTTAATAAAGAAAAATGATTAAAAATATAAAATGTAACTTTAAAAATCTGGAAAAATTACTAAAAGTGTATTTAAGCAAGACTGATTTTATAAAAATGAGAACTAAAAATAAGCTGACACAATAAGCCCTAAAAAGCCAGAAATAAGCTACGGCTATTTATATAAAAAGGAAAACAAAATGTGTTTAAAAGGAATTTAAATGGAGAAGAGTTTGAAAAAGACCCAAGGGCGCAAGTGGTTAGTGTGTGTGCATATGAGACGTGTGTGTGTGAGGCAAGAGGTCACAGGTTCGAACCTGTGGCCTTTTGTTTTTTTTGTTTTTTTATTTTTTAAACTTTTTACAAAAATTATTGAAACAGCTAAAAAGGAAAAACTTTTGTGAAAACAAACTTTTTTAAACTTAACAAATAAGCTGGAAATTAGCTTTTAAAACAGACAATACACACTTTGCTACTTTTTGGCTTTTTAAACTATTTTAAGAAAACACAAAAGCTAAAATAAGCCAACACATAAGCAAAACAAGCTACTACTAAGCTAAATTTAACCTAATGAGCTAGTATGAACTAGAAATAAGCAAAAAGGATAAGCTATAAGCTGAGAATCAATTATAAGCACTTATACTAATTCTTTAAACTAAACAGGCAGATTGAGCAATTTTGAGCTTTATTTTAATAAGCTAGAGGAACCTTATAAAATATTAGCTTATGCTACCTTAAAGCCTGGCCTATAAGCTACTTGAAACAACAAACAAAGGACATTTTGAAATTCAATTAAGCAGTGAAAAAGCACAATGAAAAAGCTACTTATACTATTTTTGATGTTTTTGGTTTTTCTATGAAAAGACTAATAAGCTAAATCCTGGACCTAATAAGCTACAAACAACTTTAAACAATCCTAACTAATAAGTATAAGTAAGGTTTAAGCTCAAAACTACCATCAATAAGCTAAAAATCCAAAATAAACTGATTGGTACAAACTGTGTTCAAAACAGACAAGAGGGACTCTTTGAGCTTATTTTTAGATAAGCTCAAAGATCCTTATGGCTATAAAAGCTATATCACCTTAAACCTTGACCTATAAGCTGCTTGAAACAGCTTTTAAAAACTATTTTGAAATCTAACAAGACTAAGAAAATGCTGGTTGAAAAAGGCTTGTATACTCAGTGACTGCTGAGTGTACATTTTTTTGTTTTTCAAAAAGACAAAATGCTAAATTTGAGTTTAAAAACAGATGACTTAATAAGCAATTTATTTCAAACAAAACTTAAACAAATTTAGTATTCCCTACAATCTTCTTGTGCTCTTAAAATCAAATTCTAAAATCTATTATTACCCTCTGATAAATGAGCTTAAAAGAGGTTGTTTGTCTGTTTTTGTTGCTGATGCAATTGACATCAATAAGAACCAAAACTTAAAATCCTACAAGTGCAGGCTAAGATACTTACTTCTATACTAATTTAACACCAAATTAAGATCAAATGAGGAAATGTAAACAACTAGAAACTAATTGAGCTGAAAATGCATATCTAATGGAAATGATGCTAACAGATTCAAGCTATTACTTACTAAGCTGATTTAAAACTTATTAATATTCAATAAAACCTTAAAACCAGTTCTTAAATCTAAGATATGAGAGATCAAAATTTACTTAAAGAGGTAAAACCACTACCAGTATTAACTTATAGTTAATACTGGTCTTGATCTAAACACCCCTTTAGGAATTTTGTCACCATATTAAGCTTGAGAAACTGATAGATAAGGCTTAACATCTTAAGACCAGATAACAACAAGCTATATAGCACAACTAATTAAAAGATAAAGTGTGACAAGGTATTAAATATACAGCCAGATCTAAAAGCCTTATTAATATTAGGCTATTTATTTTGGATTTTTTTAAGACAGTGTTTTTGAGAAAAAAAAACAATTGCGCAAACTAAATTCTAAGCATTCAAGTAACTATATCAGACTTAAACAAACACATAATAAGCAGGATTAAGCAAATTTAAACTATAATAAGCTAGCAATAAGCAGATATAAGCTAACAATAAACCAAACAGCTAGAAAATTAAATGACAGCAAGGTAAATAGGAAAATATAAAGAGAAGTGTACCTCACACCTCAGCTAAACAGAGGTGTTGGCTCTTATTAGAGCTTATATCAAAAGCTTAAGCTTATAGCTTAAACTTATCACCAAATCCTAGTCTAATCCTAATGCTTGACCCTCAAGCACTAATACCTACTTGAAAACTCTTAGCAGCCATCCAATTCCTTTGAGTTTTCAAGTATTTGAGCTTTTAGTAGCTTAAGAATAGCTTTGAGAGCTTATGGAACAGTAAACAAGCTTATTCAACCATAATTATGCATAATAGTTAACATTTGAAAAGACAAGTGATTAATAAGTAAACTTCAAACTTTTATTAATAGTAAAAACTGATTACAAGATGGAAATGAAAAGTTACATATTACTGAAAACAATAAGCTAAGAAAATTACATAAGCTGAAATTTAAAGCTACACTAAAGCTACTAAAAGCTACTAACTCAAAAAAGAAGATGCTCTGTGAGTGAAGAGGCCTTGTATTTATAGGAGAGAGTAGATGCTTCTAGGTCCCAAAGACGCTCCTCAGCTGCTTGATCTCGTCCCTTGAATTCTTCCAATCATTGGATGCTTAATTGTGACCGTTGGATTAGAATGTGAGCACACGGATTGCCAAGCTGGCAATCCCACTTCTTTGGAGTGGTGTGCTTCTTTTGCATTGATTTCAGTGTAGTTTTTTCCATCTTTGTGTGTTTCTTTTGATCCCGCGTGTCATTCTTGTGTAAGAGCTTGACCAATCAAAGGCTTTGAGTGACGTTTTGTAGTGCTGAGGTGTAGCTTGGTACTAAGCATCTCTTAGGCCACGTTGGATTGAGTTAAATCCCTTTTAATTGAGGTAAATTTCGAGCTGGGTAATTTGGGGAAGAAACGTGAATAGTAACACGTTCTTCGCGCCTTTTTCTTTTTATAACTTTGTTGTTTGACCTGGGGTAAAAGAGTTTTGACTTGGGCTCGGTTTTATAATAAAGGATTGGGCCGGTGTTTAGTTATGGGCTTGGTGAATTGGTAAGGGTTTATAGATTTTAAGAGTTAACGACCGTTAGTCCTAAGGCTTTTAGGGACTAACGGTGTTATGAGTTTAGGGACTTATGGTGAAATTGTTTTAACATTAAGGGCTCATTTGGGATTTTGAGGGTTTTGTCTTTTTGTGGGTTGACCAAGGGTTGACCAAGGTTGACTTTGTTGACCTTTGCTAGAAACTCCCGGCTCTTGTGCACTCTATCCGTCTCGTGTTCGTTTTTGCCCGGTTTTGACTGTTTTCTTGTGATTTTTGCAATATCCGTACCTACACATCATAAATGACAAAACAAGCAATATACAAGCATAATTTGCACAATTTGTTCATTTTAGGGTCATTTAAGGTATAAAACAGATATGTGATTTCTCACATATCAAAATTCCCCAAACTAAGTGATTGTCGTGTCCTCACGCAATATTATATGCTCTAAAACCAAATACCTCGAAACCTCCCCAAACCAATCCTTTGAAAGGTAGCAAAGTCTTTTGCGGGAAGAGTTAAGAAATCACAAGTTTTAAAACACCCCGTTTTCCCATTTTTCAATTCTTTTCATTTTTATGATTTTCATAATTTACAACTTACAACTTATTCATGTGTGACATAATGTATTGCTTTTATTATTCATTGATAACTTTTAGGATCACGGAACAAAAAGCACAAAAAGTGTCCAAATTGATAAATTCATCCTCCCCGACTTTCACTCCTCCAAGCCAAGCTTAAAAACAAGATCATTTCAAAATACAAGTTATGATGCTAACACTACTCATAAAAGCTAATTGTGTACTTACTTTTCCTCCTTTATTCCTAATTTCCTCTAAAGATTTTATTATTATTATTGGTGTCAAATAAATTATGTCCTTATTAATAAAGTAAACCCGGTTTAGACAATTAATAGTTTGAAATCCTTTCCTAAAGAGACGATGTTGTTGAATCTAAAGATCGTTTAAGCTCAGGTTGTTTAGACCTTTATCTAGGATAAT
The DNA here is from genome assembly GCA_026074375.1 of Tanacetum coccineum. Classification (NCBI taxonomy): domain Eukaryota; kingdom Viridiplantae; phylum Streptophyta; class Magnoliopsida; order Asterales; family Asteraceae; genus Tanacetum; species Tanacetum coccineum. The sequence goes on from BQNB010012123.1 coordinate 45,192, forward strand.
ATCAATGTTCATAAGTTATAAAAACAAAGCAGAATAAGAACAAAGATATTCAACAAGGTTTACCATTTATACGTTTCCATCAAGCCCCAATTCTAGACGATCAACTCTAGAATGGTTACAATCTAACAGGGATCAAAGATCCTTGGGGCTACACCAACTCTACTAGACGTCTACATCTTTAACACTTTGTGTACACACACTTTTCTGGATATCTTAAACCTACACACCTAATACCCTTTATATACAGGGATATTAAGGCTTACAAAGGAAGCTAATCAATAGATAAGGAAACTATTTAAATCACTTTTTTAAAATAACATTAATTATGTTTCACTAAATCATTATCTTTAACATCTTTGACCAAATATTCATAATTCTCCACCAGCTTGAAGAATTCTTTAATGACGATTCTGATCCTTTTGTTTCATTCTTTTATTTATTTTGTCTCATCAAATTTAGAATCCCAACAATCTTCCCCTATTTGATGATGACAAAACAAACAAAGTCGTGTACGAACTTCATCATAAAGCCAAAGCTTCCCCTGAAGTTGAGATGTAATCATCCTCCCTGATATATGAAAACCAAAAACTTCAAGCTCCCTTAATCAGATATTCCTTTGTATCATGCATCATATATGATAACCTAAAAAAATCATATTTCTATAATATTCTCCCCTTTTTGTAATATCCAATAAGCGGCGCGCAATGGTCGGTTCCGCCTTCATGTAGATAATTAATATAATATATAGCAAACTTTGGTGTAAACACTCCCCTCAAATGGTGATGAAGATGGTTTAAAAATTTTAATCAATTATATGCTTCCCCTGAAACCCATATGTTTACCATCTCTTGAATCTCGAACTCTGTAGGCTCTATGTAGTGATCACTGATGAAGAAAACTGAGTATAACGAATTTGATGAAGAAGTAGAATCTCCCAAACTTGTGTCTTATGTCTTGCACTATCCACGTGACGTCGAACTCATACCAAGACCAAAATATAAGTAGATCGCAATCTCTTGACAAAATCCTCAACTATATGAGACACTGAGCACTATAACATAACTCCTTAACTAGTGTTAACAAATGTGGGCATTTTAAGCACATTGAGAAAAAAATCACAACACCTTTGCTAGATTTTGTCTAAAGTCTTACGCAACACCATTAAAAGCTATACGAACAAGTTATCATTTTTTTTTTTAAATCAATGTCCTGGTTATAACATGACTTTCTTTATTAAGATATGATAAGACACGCATCTGTGAAACCCAACTACAACATCAAATAAACAATATTCAACTGTCTTCGTAATCACCTCTTCAAATAATCTCCAAAACGAGCCATAAAATAAGAATAAACTGAAATAATTCCAGTTCTGTCGAAATCCAAAACCATCCATAAAATCACGTACTGTCCGATATCGGTCATAACTAGCAGTGGAAACTACTTTTATCGGACATAACTAGCAGTGGAAACTGCTTTTCTCGGACAACTCAAGCAGTGTAAATAAACTCGAACAACATTAAAATTTTTAAAGCCACAAACGGTTCCATTGTTTTTCGTCATTACTGCAATTAAGAAACTTAATGCGAAATACATGTTTTACCCAAAACTGGAACTATGGATTACCAATTCACAAATGCTGCTTCTTAGGCAATCGATCCTTATAGCATGAACAAAGAAAACAAAGATTGAATATTATCAAACCAAATCGATTCGAGCAAAACCATGGGTTTTATTAGGGTTTCGCATAATAACCCTAATAATGATGATGATATAAAAAAAATTGTATACGACGAGGTCCAGTCCATCATCACTAAATCTAACTACACTAAGAACACCCTTATTAATAGTAACAATGTTTACAATTGTTGCTTACCAATTTATGGTTATGAGAGGACGATTATAAATATTGCTATATCAATTTAACTCCAAAACCCCATAAAACTTTAACCACAAATCGATTTCTTGAAAATTAGGGTTTTAGGGTTTCTTCAAAAACCTTGTAGATCCTAGATCAAGAGCCCCATGGCTCTAATACCACATATTGAAAACCACTTGTTGATCCTAGATCAAGAGTACATGTAGATCAATGAACTTTAGTAGTTCATATGCTTGTGTACTTTCATGATCAACCTCTAATCTCTTATTCAACATCTTTGATATCATCTCTTAACTTAGAGGGTATTTCTTCTTTGTCAGCATATGTATGGCTATACCATTTTGCATCAGTAAAATGTTAATACCACAAAAATCATATAAGCTCCAACTTATCACATTATATTCATGTTAATTCTTCCATATTTCATCTTCTTCATTAGGCTCAAATAAAGTATGCAAATCTCCCCAAAGCATCAAATCATATCCTTCTGGTCTTGAAGCACTATACCTTTCTTTGACTAACCTGTGTAAGTCCATAACATCTTGTCTATCAAAGTCTTTAAGCATCTCACTCAAAATCTTATAGTTCTTGGAACTGCCATCTCCTCTGAAGATTTGATAATACATGAAATTTTCTATCATAACACAAGTCTTCCAAACCATAATTGGATACTTTGTAGATAGAGATTCAACATCTTCTGCAACCTTTTCTCTTGGAACTATGTCTAAATATCCTTTGAGATCTTCCTTCTCAGCATCTCCTCCTTCTTTCTGTCTCTTAACAGTACTTCTTTTGCTTTTTTACTAGTAAGAGATTTCTTCTTTTGCTCCAGATTCTTTAGACACTTCTTTCATTTCCTTTTGTGTATCAACATTTTCTTCTTCAATCTTTTCAGGAGACTTTAACTTTCAATTCCATGCTCTAAATCCACAGGATCAATATGTTGGTTAAAATCCCAAAAAACTTTTCAAAATTGGCCTAATCTCATTATAAGACCATTCCCTTGAAATCACTAATCTTGTAGTTTCCCTGATTTTTCAAGTATTTAACCATATTCCTCCGTACCATGGATATATATACACAGTTCAGGCATACTTTGAAGGAAGATGAACATAAAGTATATGCATAGCGGAAATAGCATAAGAACATTGATATCATAACAAGGTTTTTCATTCATTATCTTTCACTATTAGCCCCAATTCTACACGATCAACTGTAGAACGGTTATCTACAAACTAACAGGGATCAAAGATCCTTGAGGCTAAACCAACCAAACCATCTAGGCATTCACATGCCTAGACACACACACACACCCTTTTCTAGACGTCTAACATCTGTGCACACCCTTAAACTAACACGCCTTGATATCCTCTTTATAATAATATCGAATCTAGTTTGTACAAAGGATAAGAACAAATAAGATTAGGAAACTATAAATCAGCATTAAATACTATTTGACTAATCTTCAATCAGCATTAATGTTGATCTTTATATTATACTTGAATGATGAGATCTTCTAGGAAATCTTCAAAATCTTCCATCTCTTGAAGAATTCCAGCTTTGCGTTTGAGTCCTTTTGTTTTATTCTTTTATTCACTTTGTCTCATCAAATCTATAATTCCCAACAACATGCAGCTGATGTTCATCCAGACAAACTGTGTCCTCCGAACAAATGATATGATCTTATGGATGCTAATAAGAAAGTTGATCTTGAACATGTACAATGCCCACCAGAAAGCAAAATTCTGACAAACATCATCAAGAATCATCCATTAAGATTCAGCATTGCAGCCTCTTCCTCCGTACCATGGATATATATGGCACAGTTCTGGCATACTTTGAAGGAAGACGGTTCAAAGTATAGGCTCAGGTTTATGTTGGACAAGAAAGAACTTTCTCTTACACTGGATGACTTCAGAACAATCTTTCATCTACCTCAAGCAAATGACAACAATCATAATTCATTCGTGCCACCACCATCATTTTCTGACATGGTTCCATTCTATAAACAACAATTGGGCTTTACAATGGAACTGAAGACATCGTCAAGCTTTAAGACAACTGGTCTTCTGCAACCATGGCAAACATTATGCAAGATATTTTCCAAGTGCTTGACAACACGTGTCACAGGATGGGATCAACCGCCGTTGCAGATAATGCAAATGATGTATTGCTTTGTCAATAACATTCACGTGGATTATGCGGAGCTTCTATGGGAAGGAATTTACTATTCTCTTCATCATCCAACATCTTTGATTCCGTATCCAAGATTTACAAAGATCATCGTTAGTCATTACATGACTATCTTTCCTGAAATCTCAAGACGTGCTCGAGATATGTATCACAATCTGCAAGATGATGACATAATGAAAAATATCTTTAATTCAGGAAGACACAAAGATAAAGTTGGCATGAAAATTCCAGATTAGATGATCACTGAAGAGATAAAGCACAAGGAGCATTACAGGATGTATGCAGAGGTGTTTGGGTTAGATGTTCCTCTGACTCAGTCACAACCGACTGAGTCTACCCAAGGAACGCATAGGACACCTAGCGCCCCTAGGTCACCTACCCATAAAAAGGATACAGCAGAGTCAAGTGCTCCAAAATGATCTACTGTGATTCGTTTTCGTCTTCCTGAAAGGAGATCTACACGTTTAACTCCACCAGTTCCAGTACCAACTGTTGAAAAAGCAGACGAGATGATCTTACAAGATACATTACAAGTAAGTCTTGCTGAGCACAAAAGTCGAGAAGAGCAAGAAGCTAGAGAAAATGTAGAACTGGTCAACAAGCCTTGCGTCTAAATGATTGAAAATTTGGTGAAATGATCTGAGAATGTTATGATGGATAGTTTACCTCTTAGGAAATGATTGAACCATAGATTCCGGTACTAGGTTAGAGCCTTCATAGTGATAGAGGAAAGTCCCGGAGGGGGAGAGAACTAAATGATGAAGAGTTAGCGGAGTTACTAAGGTTGTCATACCTGTCAATGTTAATGAAGAGGAGGATGAAATAACTGATGAAGTGTATGAATTAAAGCGAAGGGAGAAAGGGAAGATCATAGAGGAGTCTAGGAGTACACCATTACCCACACCAATTAGATCTCCTAGGACTCATACTAATCTCGTATCTTCGGATACTGAGAAACTCTAGGAATTGACGGTAACTCATACTCAAACAACATCATCATCAAGATCACAACACACCAAATTGTCTAGAGCAAACCGACTTCTATCATTGTTCAAAGCCAAACCTGCTCGGTTCAAACGATACAAGAATTTCTTTCAGGAGTTACAGGGACGGTATACATATTTGTTTGAACATCTCAAAGAAAGATTTTTGTCAAGGAAGTCATTCGATACTCTTGCTGATCATCTCCAAGAAGTAATGGTCGAATCATTACCCACTATGGTTGATACACACATTAAGGAGTAATAACAAGTCAATTCCTGATCAGTCACACATTAAGGAGCAAGTTATGAAGCAAGTTCCTGAACAAGTTTGGAATCAAGTTCCAGTGTATGCTGCGGAAGGGTTGATTCTGGAAAGGCAAAAGGCTAAAGAAGAGACGGAAAGATTGATTGTTAAAGCTATTCTGCAGGAATGTGGAAATATTTAGGTTCAAATTTCGACACAAATTGAGAATGCAATTGCCAATGTCATTCCTTCTCAAGTTGATGCATTCGTACAAGTTATATGTCTGGACATATTCTTCATGTTCATCTGGCTCAATCACAAACATCCTCTATTCCAGATCAACAATATCAACTGTACCTTGCTATGAAAACTGATCCTCAATTGCAATAACAAGACATGGCAATATGGTTGGCTCTCCGGATGAAGTTTGAAAGAAATACAGTACCACAAACTGCATGTAGAACTCATGCCGTTCGCCCAAGAGATCAGGACGATCCTCATGATGATGCTCATCCTGAGGGGGAGAATAATGCGAAGCAGCAGACGACCTCGGAGTATGAAGCTTAGGTATCTGGAGAGTCATCATCTAGACAAGTTTTTCAAGAAGAACAAGCTCCATCAACTTCAGGTAATCAAGAGCAGGATGATGATTTTGATTTTTAGACTGACTCTTATGCTACAGACGATGATGAAATTCTAACAAAGCAAGTATCACAAGACATTATGGAAGAAGTCTCGCTAACCATTGATGAAGCTAAGCTGAGAAAGATGGCTGATGAGATGATGAGACAGAGATATACTTTAGGAGATGAGCATCAATATCACATTGATCAGATGAAGAATTTCTTGAAGAGTGACATTGTCTGGGAGAGTAGAAAAGAAATTCTTGTCTCTCTATATCCACGAAAGACCACACCATTGGTTCATAGCTACCAAAAAGATCCAGAAGCTCCAGTATTATCTCTGATTAATCAAGACCTAAGGAAATTATGGACCCGAGAAGATAGTTTTGTCACTTCACAAGTTTCTAGCAATTATCTTTAACGATGATGATATTGAAGAACGAACTTCCAGATGGGTGAATAAGTGTGTAAAGAAATTCAATCCTTATGCTCGATATGGTGTTGAACATTGGAAGAATCCTCATGCGAAGATCTTCTACATAAGGAAACAGAAAGAGCCTGGAAAACCAAAGGAAGAGATTTATTCAAATTCAAAAATCGTTCAAGTCATCAAGACGTACAGGGAATTAGGTCATGAATACAAGTTTATCACAGAGATTATTGCAAGAAGAGCGAATGATTGCATCGCATCAATTACCGAGCCTGATTACAAGAATCTTAACAAGAACGATATAGAGGACATATACCTGTTGATTATGAATGGCAAGGTACCAGATTATGCAGATATAGGATTGTTATGGTCTTTATTAGTCTTCATTAGAAGTTCAGTGATATGGGAAAGAGTGCATGACTTTTAACAGAAGGTTAATCTCACTGCACCAACAATAACTTTCCCAGGAATTGAAGAGCATGATATGTTCTCCATCATCTATGAGCCTGTGCATGGAATTATTTACAAGAATAGTAAGAAAGAGAAACAGGTGATGAGACATATAGAAATTCATAAGTTTTGTGATGCAACGTTAAATAGAGTATTAGAAGGGCTGAAGAGCTATAATAATGACGTCAAGTATGGGTATGTTCAAAAAGATCTCACCAAAGATGAAATAGAATACTTGAAGTTGTTTGAAGAAGAGATTGAAGAAAGATTGAAACATCGAAGGCAGATGAGAAGATGGGAGATGCACGTAAATGGAAGAGCCTTAGGGGGAGATTGTTAGGATCATTAAAAGTGTCGATTATGTGATTTTGTATTATTTAAGTCATTAGTGTTTCTTTTGCTAATGTCAAAGTAGTTTGTAATAAGGTATATTATGCTAAAAGAATGAAATAGCATAATTATCAAAGTCTAGGGACTAGATGTGTTAAGTAAGGAAAATAAGGAATGGAAGGAGGCTTCCCTCTCTTATAAATACCCCTCTAATCTTCATTAGAGGGTGATGAATTTTGTAACAAACTCTTTTATTTCCCTCCATTTTATCATTTGAATTTCAAAGATTTGTCTCTTTCTACTATTCTCTCTATGCATTCAAGTTTGATATGATTGATTCAAGATTCATGTGACCTAACAAAGTTAATTATGGGCGTTTTAGCTTCCTTAATTCATCACAAATCCTATTTTATCTCCAATAATTAGGGCTGCACCCTAAACAAAACAACAAAATCTCTTTTTACACAATTAATTACCAATTTTACTTATTTTCTTTTACACATTGCTGCTGAAGAATCATGG
>BQNB010012123.1:62868-79866 GCA_026074375.1 Tanacetum coccineum
CTTAAAACTGCTAAAGTTAAAACTCTTAGTCAAAATTAATACTACTAGTTAAGAGAATGCTTTGGATTGTGTTTTTCTTAGTTTTAGACTAACATTTGCAGGATAAGCAAAATTGATTGTCTATTATCAAGTGAAGTATTGTTTGAGGGGAGGCTCATGATGTCTATTATGCACTCAAGTATGATTGGAAACATTTGTAACATTAGACAAAAAGTGTCAAACACATAGGAAAATCAAAAGAGGTTGGGACACTAAGGTACCTCAGTCTGGTGGTCCCCCTGAAAAAGGTTGGTGCTGAGGCTGTCCATAAGGAGTTGGGTGACATAATGAAAAGGGCTGCCACAACTGCTTCTAGCTTTAAAACAAAGCAAGACAATGGTAACATAAACTAAGACCCAATCTATGGAAACACTTAATGAATTAAGTCCTTTGGGATTTGGTTTAGGTAGTGGTCTCAGGCGCCAAGTTACCATATTGGGGATGTAGATGCTCAAACTAGGTTTGAGGCTGCATCTAAAAGTCTAATGATCCACCTCTCTTAGGAGGTTACACACCTGGAAGTGATGAGGGCAGCAAGAAATTTAATGATTTGACGGAAATATGTACCAAACTATCTGAAAAAGTAACCAACTTGGAGCAGGATCTCAAACAGACTAAGAAGGTTTATGGTAAGGCTCTTACTAAGTTGGTGAAAAAAGGTCAAACATTTGGAAGATCAGCTCAAGTCTACAACAAAGAGGAGAAAGGCAAAGGTCGTCATTTTAGATGAAGAAGAGGATTTGGTCTCAGAGGATCCTTCCAAACAGGGGAGGATGTCAGAAACTGAATATGAAGATGTAGAGACAAAACATGCAGAAGAAGTTGAGTATGGTGACATCTTGTAGCAGATTACCCATGAAGAGCAAAGTCAAGAAATTTCTGAAGTTCACCTTGATGTTCTTAGTGCAGCTAAAATTCTTGCAGATGCTTCTTGAGAAAAGACTTTCAAAAGCTACACCAGAAGAAGAAGTACTGACAGTTTAAAAGTTAGTACTGCTGGAGATCTTTTTAGTATTGCTGAAGAATTTCTAAGTACTGAGAAATTGCTCAGAAGTTAAAATGAGGAAGAAATGACAAAAGTTATAGCAAGAGAAGGTTCAAGAAAATATTGAAAATCATCAGGGTCAGAGACGTCATAGTGGCATATCAAAGCTTTGAAGATATGCTCAAAGGATTTGACAGAGAAGATCTTGTTGCATTATGGAGCCTAGTTAAAGAAAGGTTTAGATCTGCAGAGCCCACTGAAGATATGGAGAAAGCTTTATGGGTTGAATTGAAAATACTATTTGAACCAGATAAAGATGATGTGCTATGGAAGCTACAAAGATATATGCATGATCCTTTAACATAGAGATTATATGGTTCATGTGGAGTACAAATATAGTGAGGTGGCAAGAGGCTTAGTGATGAAGATCTTCATAGAAGCTAACAAACCAAGAAGCTGAAGTGTTTGGAAGAATCCTCTCAGAGCCAACAAGATTTAATTCAAGAAACTTGATGATTTGGAGATAAATCACAAGTTTAGGGGAGGATTGTTGGGAATTAAAAGCTTCTACAAGTTTATACTGCTGATGGACTTAGTACTGCTATTGAAGATTTGTACTACTGCTGAAGATTGAAGAATATAGACTAAGTCATTAGTACTGCTAGTTATAATAGTTAGTACTGCCAGTACATTGTTAGTACTGCCAGTATAGTTAATAGTTTGTACTGTTAGTATATTATAGTTAGTACTGCTTATGTGATATGCATGAGTTATATTAGAAATAGATATGCATGATCACTTAACGCGTTTTGTAAGCCCATTAGGGTTTCCTTGGTGTATAAAAGGAACCCTTATGGCATAGTTAGAGACAGGGAATCCAAGATAGAAAAGTCATAGTTATTTAGGCAAAACATATAGTTGTTTTGTGAATCATTCAATATATTAAAAGTTTAGAGAAAGTTCTTGTGTTACTGTTACATTGTTTCTTCTGGTGTATAAAGATTAGTTTCCGCATAATCTTTATATATTACTCAGGGTTTCTATCAAAGTTGTTTAAGATCTATCTAAGACAACTTAAGCTTTAACAAGCTAATCTAAGATCTGTAAAAAGGGGATCAACAGAAACTGTTATCTCAAACAAAGAGAATGTAATTGATATTGATGTTGCAAATGCTCCTAAAGCGAAAACTTTGTTATGTGTTTCTTGTATGCAAAATGTGCTTATTCCATGTCATGATAACTGTTTTGCAAATTATAAATTGAATGTGCGTTCGAATGTTCGTAGACCCTTATCCACTAAATCTAGAACACCAAAATCTTATGATACTACTTATGTAGTTCGCAAGACTAGGTTTTCTAAGGAGTCGACACTATCTAAGTCTTTAGATACTACTTATGTAGTCTCCAAACCTAAGATTGATGTTGGAGGCACCTCAAAAGTTAACGATAAGGTTTCTAGTACAAAGAGAAGAAATGTACGAGATAAGTCTTTAAGCACATACATGCAGAACAAGATTCAAACTAGTCGAATCTGGCAAAAATGGTTTGAATCAAAACCAAATGTTGTTTGGTCTCCTGTTAACACAAACCTAAATGGTCAGAATAGTCGTTCATCTAAAAACAATCGGTCTCTGTTAAGAAATGGGTAGTCAAATTGCCCACTTGTCCATGTGTTGTTTCTTCTTGTGTTGCAGGTAGTTCAGATTGTTCTATGGATTGTTGATAGTGGTTGTTCAAAGCATATGACGGGTGATCGATCACTGCTGAAAAATTTCATTGAGAAATTCATGGGCACTGTTCGCTTTGGAAATGATAATTTTGCAGCAATCACAGGCTATGGTGATTATATACAGGGCAATATCACTATTTGTCATGTATATTATGTTGAAGGCCTTGGACATAATCTCTTTAGCGTTGGACAATTTTGTGATGGCGATTTAGAAGTGGCTTTTCGTTCTAAGACATGTTACGTGCGTAATCTAGAAGGAGATGATTTGCTTACAGGCGATCGTGAATCAAATTTATATACTATCTCCATTTCTGACATGGCTGCTTCTTCACCCGTTTGTCTAATGTCTAAGGCAACTTCGACAAAGTCATGGTTATGGCACCGCAGACTTTCACATCTTAATTTTGGCACCATAAACGATCTTACCAGACTTGACCTGGTTGATGGTCTTCCAAAGTTTAAATATGAAAAAGATCACCTTTGTTCTGCTTGTGAAAGAGGAAAAAGCAAGAAAGCTTCTCATCCACTCAAATTAGTTTCAAGTGATCACTCCAAATTGGAATTACTTCATATGGATTTATGCGGTCCAATGCGGGTAGCTTCAATCAATGGAAAGAAGTATATTCTTGTGATCGTGGATGATTATTCTCGATATACATGGGTTTACTTTCTTCATTCGAAAGATGAAACTCCAGAGATTATAAAGAAGTTCATTGCTCAAGCTCAACTGAATTATAAAGCCAAAGTTTGCAAGATTCGTACAGACAATGGTACTGAATTCAAAAATGCAACTCTTAAAGCTCATTATGAAAAGTTAGGCATCATGCAACAATTTTCAACTGCTCGAACGCCTCAACAAAATGGAGTAGTTGAAAGACGTAATAGAACTCTTGTTGAAGCTGCTCGAACGATGCTTATCTTTTCTCGCTTACCTGAATTTCTTTGGGCTGAAGCAGTGGCTACCGCTTGTTTTACTCAAAATCGGTCAATCATTCATACACGACATAACAAAACACCTTATGAGTTATTATGAGGCAGAAAACCGAATGTTGAATATTTTCATGTGTTTGGTTTATTGTGTTATCCAATAAATGACCGAGACGATCTTGAAAAAATGAAACCAAAAGCAGACATTGGGGTCTTTATTGGTTATTCGGAAACATCAAGAGGGTTTCGAATCTATAATAGAAGCACTAAAAATATTATGGAAACCATAAATGTCAAGTTTGACGAGCTCACAACTATGGCTTCTGAACATGATTGTTTAGAACCCGAGCTTCAACGATTCATAAATCATAATTCATCAGCAGAAGAAATGAATACTCCATCAAAAGAAGATTTGGATAATTTGTTCGGTCTAATGTTTGAAGAATATTTTGAGAAGACGTTTTCTGATACACCCATCAATTCCGCTGCACAACCGACTCAAATTCATGAAGACTCACCTTCTACATCTTCAATTATTGTTGACGAACATGAGGCTCCTCCCATTGTGACTACATCTGATGAACAAACCTCTCCAATCTCTTTAACAGAGGCTGATGAATTCAATCAAGAAGATTCTGCTCATTCTGATGGCAATTCACAATTTGTTTCATATAATCCTCCAAGTCGTGAGGAAATTGAGTCATCTACAACGGCTCTAGAATCATCAAATGTGCATAATTTCCACCAAGTACAACCCTCAACACACATTTGGACAAAAGATCATCCTCTAGACCAAGTTATTGGTGACCCATCCAAACCTGTCATGACTCGCCAACGGCTACACACAGATTCTGAGGTATGCATGTATGCATTAACCGTTAGCACTATTGAACCAAAGAATATCAAAGAAGCCATGGCAGATCACAGTTGGATTGAGTCCATGCAAGATGAGTTGAATCAATTTGAGAGACTTCATGTTTGGGAACTCGTTCCACGACCAGAAGGAAAGAATGTTATTACTCTCAAATGGCTCTAGAAGAACAAGTGTGACGCTGAGAATATTGTAGTTCGAAACAAAACTCATCTTGTGACTAAAGGATACAAGCAGGAAGAAGGCATTGATTTGAAGAGTCATTTGCACATGTTGCTACACTTGAACTGTTCGGCATGATATTATTGCTTATGTTGCTCATATAAGAATATCAAATCTTTCAAATTTGATGTCAAAACACTTTTCTCAATGGTCCTTTGAAAGAAACGTCTATGTCAGCCAACCTGAAGGTATATTGATCCAGAATTTTCTAGATCACGTCTACAGGTTGAAAAAAGCTTTATACGGTCTTAAGCAAGCACCTCGTGCATGGTATGACAAATTGTCTTCTTTTCTAATTGAACATGGGTTCACTAATGATATTATTGACCCGACTTTGTTCACACGACGTCACGGGAAGACATATTACTTGTTCAATATAGTTTTGACGATATTATATTTGGTTTAACAAATCCAATTTTTTTCAAAACGTTTGCAACCTATGAAAAATAAATTTGAAATGTCGATGAAGGTGAACTAAAGTTCTTTGCTTGGACTTCAAGGTTCCTCAATCTCCCCGTGGCATATTCAAAGTCAGTCATAAAATTCAATTGAATTTGTTAAAGAACATGGACTAGATCATGTTCTCAATGAGTACACATATGGCAACTGAGAGGCTGGATGCTGATTTACAAGGCATTCCTACTGGTCTAAGGAATTATCATCGTATGATAGGAGGGCTTATGTACCTAACAGCCAGTCGTCCAGACATTGCTTTTGCTACTTTTGTATGTGCTCGTTATCAAGCACGTCCTATAGTCAAACACCTCAAAGAGGTTAAACAGATCTTTCGGTACCTGAGATAGTCCTATAACATGGGCCTATGGTATCCGAAGGATTCCGGATTTGAACTAATTGCATATTCAGATGCGCATCATGCAGGATGTAAAGATGATTGTAAAAGCACATTAGGAGGATTACAATTTCTAGGTGGAAAACTTATGAGTTGGAGTTCAAAGAAACAAGATTGTACTGCAATGTCTACTACTGAGGCTGAATATGTTCCTTGTCTGCATGTTGTGTACAAGTTATTTGGATGCACACTCAACTGCTTGACTATGGATACAAGTACAATCGGATTCCGATGTATTGTGATTCCAAGAGTGCCATTGCTATCTCATGCAACCCAGCTCAACATTCTAAGACAAAACACATAGACATCCGGTATCATTTTATTAAGGAACATGTTGAGAAGGGTACTATGGAAATTTACTTTGTCAGGACAGAATACCAACTTGCGGGTCTATTTACTAAAGCTCTTCCAAAAGAACGCTTTGAGTATCTAGTTCATCGCATTGGTATGAGATGTGTGACTCCAACATAGTTGGAAAGCCTGACAAAGTTATCTTTTTGAAAAAGATCATACATCAAAAACATGTAAATATATTTTCAAAAACAAAAGAAAAAATTGAAAAATACAAAAATACAAAAAGATTTGTCACATTTTTCATATTAAAAAAATTAACTTAAATTATTATTTTTCAATCATCATATACATCATTTCGAAAATAAAATAAAAACAATGATCTCTCAAATAAACTGAAATTGAAAAATGCTATATTTTCAAGAGGGTGTTTTTATTTTAAACCTCAAACATCTTCATTTTTTGGACTACGAGCTTAGTATGATTTCATTCCAATGGGGAGTTTTTGATAATGGTGAACAAATTTGAATGACTTTCATTACTCGAGGGGGAGTTTTTTTGAAAAATCAAAAACAAAATTCGGAATGTTAAACTAAAAGGACTAAAAGTGTAATTTCAGAATCTTTTTCGGTAGCTATAAAAGGAAGAAAGATTTTTCATTTCCACATTTCTATTTAACCAGAATCATATTATCGAGTTTGAGTATAAAATCAACGACAGTCTTTCGAGTTCATTTCAACGATTACCACTACTTTTCTTACTCAAACGTAAGTAAATATGATTTGTGGATTGAATAATATATGAGTTTGCATTATCGAGATTAAACTCAGTAATAATTAGGAATATCGAGTTTGTGTTTTATAGAGGTTATGCTACCGAGTTTATGTTTTATCAAAGTTTATGCAACAAGATTAAAATCAAGGATAATATGAAACTATGTTTATGGAAAAATAAGTGATAAATAGCTTCGGAATGGATAATTAGTCACTAAAATTGAAATTCGGAAGTATATGGTGTTCATTGAGTTTGATTATTATCGAGTTTGATTGTTTGTCTTACTGTTTGGTGTCTGAAAAATGATAATAGAACATAAAAAGAATCGAGTTTGGTTCCTACATAAGTTAAAATGAATCATGGTTTATATAGTTTGTGAAATTCAGTAATAGTCAAACTCAAAAAGGTCAAATAGTCAAACTCGGAAGGGTCAAAAAGTCAAACTTGATGGTGTCAAAAAGTCAAAATTCAATAGAAATATGTTTGTGGAAACGTAAAGTTGTTTTGCGAAAGAAATAATTTTGAAGATTAACGCTTATGATGATTAATGCTTGAATGTCTGTGGAAAAAAATGATTAGTTTCTCATGTGTGGTGAAAACATCAAATAATTTTGAGAAAGAAATCAAGTTTCTATAAATTCTAAGTTGTGGGTCATATATATCTATTCGTAATTGTTTAAGTGGACTAAGTCATGTCCGGTTCCGGCCATTTTCTGCAATGAACAGAATGAGGAGTGAGTGACTTAGTGTCCATTCAATTCAGGGTTTGTGGTTATAAAGAAAGTTTTTGTCAAAAGATTTCTGGAAAAAGTTCTCAAAAACTATTTTTGTGTTAAAATGATACTCTTTCACAAAACAATTTTAAGAAGTTGAATGATTTCTATTTAATGTTTAGTAAAAGAGTCTTGATTAAAATCAAAAGAGAAATCTTCATCATTCTTGAAAGAGTATCATGTCACAAAGAATTTCTGGTGAGGATATTCTAAAAACAGAAAAAGAGAACAAAATCCATACGCAAAAAAGCAAATCAAAAGTGTGTTCGAAAAAGAATTGTCAGAACACAAAAAAATGATAAATCAAAAGAATAATTCGAATAAAACGTATGGCATGTGCTAGAAAAAGCAAGAACGAGCACATGAGAAAGAAACTGATCCAAAAATATGTTCAAAAAGAATTGCCAGAACATAACAAACATACAAAAGAGCGAAAAAGACAAAAATGTCAAAAGAATTATTTGAGTACCTAACTTCTCAATTTATAATCATTCAGTAATCATCATGGCACAACAACAACATGCAGTTGATGTTTATCCAGACGAACTGTATCCTCTGAACAAACGATATGATCTTATGGATGCTAACAAGAAAGTTGATCTTGAACATGTGCAATACCCATCGGAAAGCAAAATTCTGACAAACATCATCAAGAATCGTCCATTAAGATTTAGCATTGCAGCTTCTTCCTCCGTACCATGGATATATATGGCACAGTTCTGGCATAATTTGAAGGAAGACGGTTCAAAGTATAGGCTCAGGTTTATGTTGGACAAGAAAGAACTTTCTCTTATACTGGATGACTTCAGAACAATCTTTCATCTACCTCAAGCAAATGATAACAATCATAATTCATTCGTGCCACCACCATCATTTTCTGACATGGTTCCATTCTATAAACAACAATTGGGCTTTATAATGGAACTGAAGACATCGTCAAGGTTTAAGACAACTGGTCTTCTGCAACCATGGCAAACATTATGCAAGATATTTTCTAAGTGCTTGACAACACGTGTCACAGGATGGGCAGATAATAAAAATGATGTATTGCTTTGTGAATAACATTCACGTGGATTATGCAGAGCTTCTATGGGAAGGAATTTACTATTCTCTTCATCATCCAACATCTTTGATTCCGTATCCAGATTTACAAAGATCATCGTTAGTCATTACATGACTATCTTTCCTAAAATCTTAAGACGTGCTCGAGACATGTATCACAATCTGCAAGATGATGACATAATGAAAAATATCTTTAATTCAGGAAGACACAAAGATAAAAGTTGGCATGATGAAAATCCAGATTGGAAAGATCACATGAAGAGATGAAGCACACGGAGCATTACAGGATGTATGCAGAGGTGTTTGGGTTAGATGTTCCTCTAACTCAGTCACAACCGACTGAGTCTACCCAAGGAACGCATAGGACACCTAGCGCCCTTAGGTCACCTACCCCTAAAAAGGATACAGTAGAGTCAAGTGCTCCAAAACAATCTACTGTGATTCATTTACGTCTTCTTGAAAGGAGATCTACACGTTTAACTCCACCAGTTCCAGTACCAACTATTGAAAAAGCAGACGAGATGATCTTACAAGATACATTACAAGTAAGTCTTGCTGAGCATAGAAGTCGAGAAGAGCAAGAAGCTAGAGTAAATATGGAACTGGTCAACAAGCACTTGGCGTCTAAAGAGATTGAAAAGTTGGTGGAAAGGATCTGAGAATGTTATTAATGATAGTTTACCTCCTAAGAATGATGAACCACAGATTCTCGGCACTAGGTAGAAGCTCATGAGTGATAAGGAAAGACCGGAGGTGGAGATCACTAATGATGAAGAGGTGGAAGTTACTAATGTTGTAATACATGTCAATGTTAATGAAGAGGAGGATGAAATAACTAATGAAGTGTATGAATTAAAGCGACGGGAGAAAAGGAAGATCGTAGAGGAGACTAGGATTACACCATTCCCCACACTAATTAGATCTCCTAGGACTCGTACTAATCTCGTATCTTCGAATACTGAGAAACTCCAGGAATTGACGATAACTCATACTCAAACAACATCATCATCAAGATCACAACACACCAAATTGTCTAGAGCAAACCGACTTCTATCATTGTTTAAAGCCAAACCTGCTCGGTTCAAACGATACAAGAATTTCTTTCAGGAGTTACAGGGACGGTATACATATTTGTTTGAACATCTCAAAGAAAGATTTTTGTCAAGGAAGTCATTCGATACACTTGCTGATCATCTCCAATAAGTAATGGTTGAATCATTACCCACTATGGTAGATTCGCATATTAAGGAGCAGGTGAAAAAGCAAGTTCCTAAGCAAGTCAGAGATCAAGTTCTAGTGTATGTTGTAGAAGGACTAATTCTGGAGAGACAAAAGACTAAAGAAGAGATGGAACGGATGATTGCTAAAGCTATTTTACAAGAGCACAGGAATATACAAGCTGAAATTTCCTTACAAATCCAGAAAGCTATTGATAATCAGATGCCTTCTCAAGTTGATGCGTCAGTACGAAGTTATATGTTTGGTCACACTCTTTATGTTCATCCAGTTCAATTACAAACATAATATGTTCCAGAACAACAATATAAACTTTATCTTTCCATGAAAAATGATCCTCAGTTGCAGCAACAAGACATAGCAATATGGCTTGCACTTCAGATGAAGTTTGAGAATCTTCAAGTACAACAAACACTGTAGATCCTTCATGCCGTTCGCGCCAAGATATCAGGACGTCCTCATGATATGCTCCATCCTGAGGGTTGAGAATAGTGCAAAGTGCAGAAGACATCTGAGTATGAAGTGTATGTGTCTGGAGAGTCATTATCTAGACAAGTCAATGAAGAGGAACGAGGTCCTTCAACTTCAGGTAATCAAGAACAAGAAGATGATTATGATTTTTGGATTGATTCTTATGCTTCAGATGATGATGAAATACCATCAAAGCAAGTGTCACAAGATATTATGAAAGAAGTATCACTAACTATTGAAGAAGCAAAGTTAAAGAAAATGGCTGATGAGATGTTGAGACAAAGATGTACTATCCGAGATGAGCATCAATATCATATTGATCAGATGAAGAATTTCTTGAAAAGTGACATTGTTTGGGAAAGTAGAAAGGAAATTCTTGTATCTCCACATCCACGAAAGACCACACCTCTCGTTTAAAGCTGTCAAAGAGATCCTGAAGCTCCAGCACTATCTCTTATAAATCAAGACCTTTTGTATCTAAAGAAAGGAAGTTCAGGGCCTAAGAAGATTGTATTGTCACTTCACAAGTTTCTAGTAATCATCTTTAATGATGATGATATCGAAGAACGAACTTCCAGATGGGTGAATAAGTATGTTAAGAAATTTAATCCTTATGCTCGATATGGTGTTAAACATTGGAAGAATCCTCATGCAAAGATCTTCTACATAAGGAAACAAAAGGATCCTGGAAATCCAAAAGAAGAGGTTTATTCAAACTCAAAGATCATTTAAGTTATCAAGACATACTGGGAATTAGGTCATGAACACAAGTTTGTCATAGAGATAGTTGCAAGAAGAGCCAAGATTGCAATCGTCAATATACCCGAGCCTGATTACAAAATCTCATAAAATGATATTGAGATCAGGATAGCTAATTATGAATGGCAAGGTTCCTGACTATGCAGAAACAGGGTTGCTATGGTCTTTATCAGTATTCATCAGAATGTTCCAGTTATATAGGAAAGAGTGCAATATATTTTAAGCTTGGAATTAAAAGTAATCAACAGAAAGATAATCTCACTCACCAACAATATCTTCCCAGGAGTTGAAAGTACAAAATGTTCACCAAATCATACTCATGAGCCCGTGCATGGAATCATATACAAGAATAGCAAGAAAGAAAAAAGAGTGATGAGACATTCAGAGATTCATAAGTTTTGTGATGCAACGCTGAACAGAGTATTAGAAGGATTAAAGAGTTACAATAATGATGTGAAGTATGGCTATGTACAAAGAAAACTCACCAATGACGAAGTTGAGTATCTGAAATTGTTTGAAGAAGAGATTGAAGTAAGATTGAAGTATCGTAATCAAAATAAGAAGATGGAAGATGTATGTGAATGGAAGACCACTTGGACCTAGAAGAGAACGCCCAGAATAATCGACCCTTAGGGGGAGATTGTTAGGTTCATAAAAAGTGTCGATTATGTGGTTTAGTTATATTTAGTTAATAGTCTTTATTTTGTTTAGTATAAAGTAGCTTGTAATAAGGTATATTATGCTAAAAGAAAGAAATAGCATAATTACCAAAGATTAGGGACTAGAAGTGAAAAATAAAGGAAGGGAAGGCTCCTTCCTTCTCCTATAAATACCCCTCTAATCATCATTAGAGGGTGATGCTTTTGTAATAAACATTTTCCCTTTTCCCCCATTTATAATATTTGAAATTTGAATACTTTCCCTCCACTACTATTCTCTTTAAGCTTTCATGATTGATAATGTATGATTCAAGATAAACAAGACCTAACAGGACAAATACACTATTTTTCAAATATATATCAATTAGAAATGCCCGACTCAAAGGAAAATGTAAAATACAAGTTTTACTTTAAAACAGAACTTAAAGTTTTTACCACTATGTAGTATTTTAATTTTCTGGCTTATTTAAGTTTAGAATAAAGACTTTGAAGTATTTTTAAATGAAAATAGACTCAATTATCTTCGAAATGGCGGGTGTCACGACTTCTACGGACTTACGGTTGATTTTATATGATTTTTCGAAGTTTGTCAAATTCTGCTGAAACAGACAGACGGCCCCCATAAAGGTGATGGCCCCCAGATATATTTGGGGGCCGCCCTAACATTTATGGGACCGCCACCAGAGACCCCAAAACACGTTTTTTGTTTAAAATTATTTTGTGACTTAAATGTAGAACATAGGACTTTAAAAAGTTGTTTCAGCATATAAATTTCGTGTTTTAGACATCATTTCTACTCTTACGACTTAGACAAACATAAGTTGGCACTTTCAAGTTCTTTTGAGAAAATTCTTCTTCAAGCTAGTAATAACAAAACTAGTACGAATCAAACAACAAAACACTTTTCATATTTAATCCCCCTTCATGTGTAATTTGATACATGGATCGTACTTTATTTTAAAAACTATTTGTTTTGAAAACTAGAGCGACGTGGCTCTAATACCAATTGTGGAAACCGTAAAGGGGGTGAATACATTTTCTTTAAAAAACTTTAAGATCAAGGATTACACCACTCTTCTACCGGCGGTCCCATATATATATGGGGGCCGCCAAGTATATCAGAGGGTCGCCTGATTTATAGGACCGCCTCTAGAAGAGGTGTTTGGACTAGATCTTTTGTATCAAATCACCAATCAAGTTTGACGCAATATGAGAAGTGTTGATCGTAGGTTTACAATAGCTTTACAATAGCTAAAGCATATTCAACAATATAAACCACACTCACAATATTTAGCACAAAGATCACTCAACTTTAACATAACATGATATACACAACCATTCACACAACATAAGCACACTGCAAGATAAAAGTAAAGCGATAAATGTAAATAAATATTGTAAAGGCAAAAGGTAAAAGAAAATGCAAACCGACATCGAAGATTTATAGTGGTTCGAACAACGAAGTTCCTCTTTTTTTCCCCGCCTACTCCACTCCGTCGAGGTACCAACTCGAGAGTTACTTCACTAATCAACAAGCTCCCTTTCGGCGTAGAAAACCTTAATAACCAATGCTTACAAACATTTATTCTGACACTAAGCTAGATGTCTGAGTTCCTCTTCGGTACACCAAACCCGTGTATGTTTTTACTTGCCAATAAACTAACCTTATGTTTTAATGGCCTAAACACATAAACCTTGGCTGCGTCTCTTACATTATTTTTATGACACTAACTAGATGTCGAGTCCGTAAGCTTAGCTAGAACCAATCACCACTTCAACCAATGTATTTTAAGGGCCTAAATACTAACCATCCCACATCAACCCATCCAAAATATATACATCATTTGATAACACCTACTAACAGAGTGAAGACATGGACTCGATCTATAAGTAACAAATGTACAAATGACAAACTAGACCTACAAACTTTGATCTTGAAGATTAGACCGAAGTTCTTCTCTTCACTTGAGAAGGGAGGAAATGAGAGAAGATTTGATCACATTTAACACAAGAAAACCAAGTTGAATGATCAAAGATTAGAGAGATTTAGTGAGATCTAGAGAGAGAAAGAATGAAAGAAAGACGGCAAAGGGTTGTGAAAATAGTTGGAGGTGACCCACTATTTAAGGAGCTAAAAAACAGCCTGTCAGGAGACGTGCTATCCCAGATATAATAAGGGGGGCCGCCGACCGAATTAAGGGATGCCCAGACAGACGCTCATGTTTTTGTCTTTGTTAATTGACAAAACTTGTCCGCTGTGAAAGGTGACACTGTTATTTTAAGGGGGGAAATGACTAGATTTTTGAAATTAAAATAATTAACCAATAAAAAACATTTGTTTAAAATTTTAAAAATAATTTGTCTAAATAAATTTTGTGAAATAGTATTGTTGTTTTTATAAAAATATAAAGTTAATGACAAAAACTTATTTCGTTTGATCATCCTCTACAAGTTTAATATTGTTTGTTACAAACCTTATGTGATTTACGACGGGTGGGTAAATCAATGTCCCCGTCTTGATGCAATACGTGAGACGTCAAGAAAAAGCTGATACGTGTAAACATTGATGAAATTTGTGATTACGAGTAACTTGCGCACTTTACGTTACGTATTACAAGTTCCATGTTTGTCATCATCAAAACATAAAGATATCGTATAATGTAAATAATCGTAATATATTGCACTAACAACCCAAATCCCACAAAAAAATAGAGTTGCCGGTGATATTGTAGACGTAAGAACTTGGCTTGGTGTATCTATTCGAAGACCACAATAACGAGTACTATCAATTTTAGATGGAGTAACTTGTAAAACTGGTAAATATCCTAGGATTACACCCAAAATGCCTATAATTGTGTTGTTATTACTAACCACACCGGTTTAGTTAACCCTTCGTATAAACCCTTGATTTTACTCTCATTTTAAGAGTAGATACCTCTAAAAAAACCAGTAGAGCAATCCTTTAGGATAACAACTCCAACTTATTGTTTCGTTACAACGTTACACCTTTAAGCCTACACTTTAGATTAAGACCATTTATCAGTTGCTAGTTGTTTTTAAGTGTAAAAATGTATTTCCTATGTTCTTGACCTCGTTTTCTAATCGCTGGTAGTGTTGGGAAATATGTAATAGGGTAAGTAAAAGTAGTTAAACTCATGTATTTTTACTACCATCACAATTATTGTAAGTCTGAAGAACGAAGAATTATGGAAGAAATTATCCGGAATGCTATTATACCGTGAAGATGGTGAAATTACTCCGAGAATTCGTAGGGGTGAATGATTAAAGATGCAGAGAGACAGAAAAAAAGGCTGAAACCAGCGGATTAGGAAAATACGGGCTGGTTGGGGTGGGGCAGGTGGTCCAGAGCCTCGACTGAGTATCTAAGAATTAGCATATCCAGTTAGTTCGTATTAGAAGTGGTGGCGGAGAAGTTTTTGTTGGATGTGATAATATGGGTTGTATATTAGGTATGTTGGTGGTGGTCTCGATCGTCATAAAGGCATACAACGCAGAGAATTGCGTAATTCGTCATTTGAAGATCGAAAAATACGATGTTACGTGATTATAAATCAACAATGTAAAGTTTTGTAATATAGTGGTCGGATATCGCCATCCTAATTTTGTAAAAGCATGTAAAGTATGGGATGAATTGGGAGTTGACGTTACGGGAACACCAACTTAGGTTGTTGATTCTAGTCGAAGAAGTTGTGCATATATTTCCTGAGTCCTTTATCATGTAAAGGTCGAAAAGAAACTAGCAACTTGTACCATTATTTTAATTTGTTTGGACTTAGTCTAATTGTTTTGTAAATTTTTTTATTTAACATCAATTTTTTTCCTTCCTAATCTCTAACCCTAGGTTTTATTCGAATGAGGATGCGAGCAATTCACATGTGTCTATTCCGTCGTTACGGCCATGTATGCGTGATTTTTGTCCGCCTTGTTGGTTATTACTTTTGAAAAGGATTAGAAGATCCATTTCCCGAATATCACTTTTTTGTCCTAACCCTTGGTTTTTAACTCGAGTGAGTGGGGGGGGGGGGGGGGGGGGGGGGGGGGGGGGGTTGAGGGAATTGAATGCAATCATTTATGTCTATTCTATCGTTATGATGTGTATATGTGTTTGTCGCCCTTGCTGGTTTACGACTTATGGTAATGACTACGAGTCCAATTCTTAACTATTCATAAAGGTTTGAAATGCAGTCATATAGTCTATCCTCTTCGTTATGGGTAGTTGTATGGTCTTTGTCCACCTTTATGGAATATTGGTATCGGTAGAAGATTAGAAAAGTGATTACACCCTTTTAAGCCTTTTTTTAACCTAATTTACCATTAAAAACTTGTTACTCCTTAGCTTTATGTGGAGATGGAATCCTTGCCAAGCCTATGATAGAATACTTGTCCGACCGGATCAATTTGAGCGAATTAGTTACATGTTACCACATAGATAAGTCGAGTGATTTGAGTGTTTTCTATCTCCTATTTCGTGAGGTGTTTGGTTGTGTACTGTAATTAATCAATAAATGCTTAACGGAAAAATCCTTAGGGATACATTTTCTTAAATTTTAAAAAAGGCTACTTGAGGACAAGTATGATTCAAGGGGGGGATATTTTATTACATCAAATAACGTCATTATTATAGCATCCTTTATCCCATATTTAATACCCATATTTGTATAATTATTTGCACACGAATTTGTACTTAATCGTATATATTAGTTATTTGCAGTAATTATCGAGCATTTGACAAAAGATTGAGAAAAGGACGTGTTTTGAAGCATAAACGAAGAGTTTGAGAAAGTCTACTGATTCTGACATCAATACGCCGTATCATTCTAGAAGAATACGCCGTATCTAAAGACTGAGGAACTCAAGACCATTGCCTGACTTTGAAGAATATGTCGTATCCACATCAGCAGATATGTTGTATATGATACTTTGGTCAACTATCAAGAAAAGCATGTTTACGACCAATACTCCGTATCCAAAACCTCAATACTCCATATTGGCCAATACTCCGTATTGGTCAATACTTCGTATCCGAAGACCTAATACTCCGTATTGGTCAATACTCCATATCCGAATACCCAATACTCCGTATCCGAAGACCCAATACTCCGTATTGATCAATACTCCATATCCAGAAACCCAATACTTTGTATTGGTCAATACGCCGTATCCAAAAACCGGATACGCCGTATTGAAGGCAGCTCAAGAAAATTCGAGAATATTTTATTCGTGGAGCCCACGCCAAGTCACCAGATTCGCTGTATCGACCACTTTTCAGAGTTTATAAATATCAAACCTTAAATACGATTTAGGGTATGCTTTTAACCACCAAGTCTGA
>BQNB010012124.1:0-79866 GCA_026074375.1 Tanacetum coccineum
TATTCAATGCACTTTTCCTGATTTTTTTAGATTTTTATGATTTAGATTAGTATTTTTAATATTTAATTTAGAGTAAAACAATTTTTAATTCATAAAAAATTATTAAAAAGTCAAAAAAATATAATTCTTTTTTTTAAAATTTTCTTTTATCATTTAGGTCATTTTAAAATTAAATTTGCATTCATAGAGTTAAATTTTTAAAATTTCAATTTTTAATGAACGGGATTTGGTCCCGTTATCGTTTTTTAGGTTTTAAGCTTTATTTGCTTTCGTTTTAGGGTTTCTTTTATTTGTTTTTGCCTATTATTAGTAGAATTAGAATCCAAACCAAAAAAATCATTAAACCATTCAAAAACACGATCACGAACTTAATCCCGATTTTCAATTCACGCCTCGATGGGAAACGACCCGGGAAGGTATTTTAGGGATTTTGATTTGGTTAAAAGTAATTTCCTCTTTTAAAATCCTTACGGCATACTTATCTCTCTATTATTGATCTTATCCTTATTATACATTTATATTATATTATATTATATTATATTTATATATATTAAGTGACGAGAGTCAGTATTCTTTCTAATGGCTTCTTCTTCACCAACATCATCATCAACCAATGGTGATAATTTGGTAGTAGGAGGAATTTTATCGAATGTCACGTTGAATGATTCTTCGACTTTCATTATATGTCCTAGAATATCCTAGAAAAACACCTTCGTATGACTTTGGGTCAAACTTGGTTAGATAGTATTCAAAATGAAGCACTTGCTTCCAAATACTTTAAAATATTCTAAAGAAGGTTTCGTACCTATAAATACTTTATAAGGGGTTTTTCCTATTATTGGTCGAATTAATATTCTATTTAGTATATAAGTTGACGTATAAATGGCATTACACCAAAACTTTTGTAGAATGGATTGCTCATTAAGCATAGTCCTAGACATCTCTTGTAAGGTCTTATTCTTTCTTTCTACTACCCCATTTTATTGTGGAGTACGTGGAGCCAAGAAGTTATGAGTAATGCCTTGTGCATCACAATAAGCTTCGAATTGTACTTCATTATCAAATTCCCGACCATGGTCCGTTTTAATAGCTATTACAAAACTACCTAGTTGGTTTTGAATTTTCCTACTTAATATTTCTAATTTCTCAAAAGCTTCATTTTTAGTCTTTAGAAATCTAGTCCATGTATACCTATAATAATCATCTACTACTACTAAGGTGTATAAATTACCTCCATAACTTTTAATTGCCGATGGACCAAATAAGTCCGTATGTAATAATTTTAAACATCTTTTTGTGGAAACCATATTTTTAGCTTTATGACTTGCATGAGCTTGCTTCCCAATTTTACAAGCATCACAAAAATGTTTATCATATTTTAGCTTAGGTCAGTTTCTAACTAATTCTTTAGATGACAACAATTGAATTAAACGCATATTTGCGTGACCAAGTCTTCTATGCCATAAGGTAGAGTTATCAACTACCGTGGTGAGACATAATTTGTCTGAGACTTATTTCCTAATTTCATTACGTATAAACCATTTTTCCTAATCCCGTTTCTTATAATTTTACCATCTTTAATTATTTCACTACCATCTTCCGTGAATAAGACTTGACACTTATTGTCACAAATTTGACCGACACTAAGTAAATTAAATGCTAAGTTATCTACGTGCTCTACGTTAGATATAGTGAGAGAGTCATTAGAGATCGTACCTTTGCCTATGATCTTTTCTTTTAAGTTACTTCCAAAAACAACATTACCTCCGTCGTATGCTTTGTAGGTAGAGAATAAACTCTTGTTACCGGTCATATGTTTGGAGCAACCACTATCTTTGATCCACTCATCCGGTTCCAAGCATGTTCTCAAGCATACCTATTTCAACAAAAACAAATTTAAGTGTTTGGTCCCTAATATCTCATGGGTCCAAAATGTTAGTGTTGTACATCCCTTGTATTTGTTAGTGTTGTACATCCATTGTAGTTGTTCTAATTCATAGGATAGAAGTTTTGATGAATTGGTTGTCTAGAGTTTCTCCTAGATTGAGGTGTGTTGTATCTTGGTTGAGAAGAAATGTTTCTCTTAGGTGGAGGTGTTTTCGATCTAGACTCGGTTTTGACATAACCTATACCGCTTTTGAGTGATGGTTTTAAGGACGGTTTCTTTGACTCATCAATGCTATTATGTATTAGTTTCTTCCTAGTAATAACAAAATCCGATCTGGAAGACAGAGGTGGGCTAAAAACGTGTTCTGTCCCTTTTTGGTCATCTTTGCGACTCACGGATCCTGGTAAGGTGGATCTGTGCCCCTTAATGGTGGATCCATCCGTCGCTTTTTCAGCGGACGATCCAACGAAACTCATGGTTTTAGTTTCGCTTGTTGACGCTTTATCGCTATCAAATCCTAGACCTATTTTGCAACTAGGTGACTTTTGATTGTTTAAGATTTCTCTTAGTGAATTAGCACTTTTATCAAATTTAACAAATTTAACTTGAGTTTCTTTAAGTTTGGTGTTTTCCAATTTAAGTTCTTCACATGACTTACACTCAATCTCAATTTTATTACTTCTCTCAAGTTTCTTAATTTTCTCGTTCAATTCTAAAATTTCTTTTTCTAAACGATCTCTCATCATACTTGAACTCCAAATTAAATCCAAGGCATCTTATTTTAATCTACATGCATGTGCATGAAAGTGACACATGAGGAAGTCACCCCATGCAACCCTTCTCTATTCTTACACTTCACATGTTGCTTACACAATGCTTACACCCCATTCCTTACACATTTGATTAGAAACTTTTATCCATGTCAAACTCATCTTGAACCTTTGACTAGAAAAATTGAAACCATTTGGTCCCTTGTGGCCATTACATTGTGCGCCGAACCACCCAACACACACACCTTTGGTGTGTGTTGGGTCTCTTATGCCCACTTGAACCCTAAGAACACTAGGCTCTTCCAACAATATAAACAACACTTTCCCACACTTAGGGTTTTCATCTCATTTTGCCAGTCCACCAACAAAAACAATTTTCTCCCTCCCCTTAGCACCATATCTCACGGCACAACTAACACCAACATACACTATCCATAACTTTTGATTTCTAGCAAGATCCAAGTATTCTAAACTCATTCCTAGTTATATCTAAGGTAGATCCAATTGTTTTTTTTGGTCATTTTTTCAAGAGTTTTTCAAGAATCATAAAAACTAGTGTTTCAAGTTTATAATGGGTTTTACAAGATCTTGTGTGTTTTCAATCTATTTGCTTGCTTTCTTGTGAGTATTTCTTGACCCATCTTGCATTATTTTGGATGATGTTATGATTCTTGTTTGTAGATCTATGTTTATATTTAAAGATCCTTGAGTTTGTGATTTTTTACAAAAGAATCTACAATTTATTTTTTGTTCCTCTTAAAATATGTTGGAAATCATATGAACAAAAGTTTATGTTATGTTATAATATTTCTTGGTGAGATAAATTGGAGAGTGGAAGAGAGTTTGCAAACAATAGAGATTAGGTTGGTTTAAGTTATTTGTGGTGATTGGTTGTAAATGAAGTTGAACTAGACCTAGGCACTAATATGCGAATTTTGGGTTGATTTTTGGTTCTCATTTTCGCAAACTATAGTTGCTGTCCCCGGATTTTGTTTTGAGTTTGAGCGACTTAAAAAGTTTACATTAGTTGTAAAAGGTATTATCGAAGAGCACGTTTCGAATAGATAATTTTTCATATCATCACACTTTTAAAAAAATCGGATTACAACGACAAGTTAAGACCAAATGAAAACATGAAACATTTTTATTCGGCGAAATGGGGGAAAATGCAAGACCAGATCAGCAGCTAAACGTAGCGATTTTTCGAGCCTTCGGAGTCCGAATCGGCCAAAGTATAAAACACGAAAGTTGTCCGAAATGAGATTTTACTATAACGTTGGCGATCGCTTAGCCTAAAAGTCAATAAATGAGAGACAATTATTTTTTTTACCGACAAATCGGAAAAAAAGTTTTAAAGGGAAAACACTAAAGAAGTGGGCCTTTGGGAATTTTAAAAGGGGAATACGAGACACTTTCGGACGATTTGAGCGTTTTTAAAAATCTAGCAAAACATATAGAAATGCTAGGTAAGTTAGTTGGACAACTAAGAAATGTCATGAAGAGGTTAATTGGAAATGCCGAGACTAAATAAAAGTAGGGATTATTAAAAATTGGTACGAAACGGACGTTTTAGCGATTTAGACATAAGGAGTAGGCGGGTTTAGTAATTATTTAAGCGATTTTATAAAATATGGAAAACTAATAAAATAGGGAGCGCTATTAACGTTTTGAAACTAAACAGTTCCTAAAAAGGAAAAGTTTTCTAAAATATAATTTTTTCCACAAATGAGCGGGATTTAACTAAGACGTAGAAAAATTACAAAGTCTTTTATTTTCAAAAAACGCAAACACACTTGGATGCTTTAAATGATAGAACATGATGCTTTACTTGTTTCTTCCTTCTGATAAAATGCTAGTCAAAACCCGTATCTTACTCTAGGATCGCGCTCACCTCTTTATAACTTCATCACTGTTGTGTTATCGCTACCAAGCCATGCTAATGTGATTCATAGCCCCACGTTTTTTACTGATTTTACAAACGCATTAATACTATAGGGTGAGAAACATTGTTTGCTTTTAAACTGGAACACAAGTTTTTTCTTACCCGATTTTTACTCGTTTATGTGTATGCCCCAAGTAGCTTACAAACCAACTTCTGCCCAACTTATCATGAACTGTTAGTTTCTCGACCGAAAAAGGACCGGTTGAGGGAGCGCGAATGAATAGATAGATCTATTGGGACTAATTATCCCTATCCGCTTTGGTTCCTACATAAAGCATAACAAAACGGATATATGTCATGTCGATCATACTTTATGGTGGTCTTTGGTTTGGGCCACCAACTTAAGGCAGGAATACTTTGCAACAGGATGAAACATGCCCTGTTGACTTAATTAGCTTCGGTGTCATGAGCTTAGTGCCAACAATAAATACTTTATTAATGTGATGCTGTAATTTGTTAAAGTAGTCACATACTATTTGAAATCTTGAGACCCACTCTATTATCAACTTAAACCTAAAAAACACCAACATTATGCTGAAAGAAAAAAAAAACAAGACAAAATGAAGAAAAGAAGAAATAGTTTAAAAAAAAAAACAAAAGAACAAGAGAAACTACAAACTAAATAAATGCAAAAGACGACAACTAACAAAAACTTAGTATAAAAAAAACATTAACAACAAACAGATGAAATGAAGCACCGCCACCCTCTCCACCCCCTCCCTACCCTCCAACCCCCCCAACCTCTCTCGCGCATCCCCGCTCCCCAAATTCCCCCCCCATCACCCCCTCACTCCCCTCTAAAAAGAAAAACAACACAAAACACAACAACAAACCGAAAAAAAAAAAACAACAAAAAAAATAACCTTTTTTTTATTTTTTTTTTTTGTTTGAGTCAAAAAAAAAAAAAAAACAAAAAAGCAAAAAAACACACCCTGTTAACACCATTAGCATCGACAAGGCCAAGCTGACTTGCAGCTATGTGGCGAACAATGTCTCTTAGGACATCAGCCAATTACCAGACCAAATCTATTATTAACTCTTTATCTTAATAAAACTTAATGATAAAGCTTCCGCTACCCTTTTTTAACTTACTATATTTTGGGCTGTCAAACTTAAATCTATTTTGAAATTATGCAACTAGAAAACTTTATCCAAACGTCCATGAGGTAGGTGGTCGTCTTTATTTGCTTTGTGATCGGATTGTATGACGTCACAACGCCCTCCGACCCATCGGACAAGTTATTCCGGACTAGGCCCCGTTTGGGGTTGTGACAGATTGTTAAACAGAGCCAAGGTTATAAGAAACCAGGTATTAAATACTAGGTCTGGGCTTAACCAGTATGTGATCCTATGTGCCTTCTATTTGTGCTTACTTGCAATCAATCCTTTCTGCATACATATATATATGAGATTACTATATCTATACATAAGTAGTAAATACATTTTGCCATATTTACCTTGCCCATTCATTTTAGCATTTCTTTAGCCTTGCATGGTTTCATATAAAGGAGATTTATAATATAAACTGTGCTTGTGCAGAGTTATGAAAGCTACAGTTATCATTCATTTCTTCTGATTCTTCGAATGAGAAGTGTGATCACACCGCCCTCATCCCGGGTTTTATTCTCTTTGGTGATAACACCTACTGTTATTCCTCTACTATCAGTGATTGCTCCAAGACTTCTACCATTTGCCTCCAGCTATTTCTTCTGCCGCTCCTGACGTGTTGGAGCCGACACTTGTCGCTTCAACCCACTGGATTGTGTGTGGCTTGGTTTCCTTATACGGGTTTCCGATTCTATACACACCTGATGAGTGTCTTTCACCAGAGCACATTTCCCGCTAACCAGCTACTTCAACCATCATATGTACCGATCCTTCTGAGGCTTCCTGGTTCTTCTGATGACCACCTATCACAAGACACCATTGATGTTGCTATCTAGTTGCTCGTTGAGGAGCATGGTACAGCACTAACATCATCATCACATGATTGCCTCCTATTGCTCCTGTTACTAAACCTGCCCCTCCCGGGATTCGTCGACGATCAGCGACCCTTATCCGACCCGGGGAGGCTATTCCTTTTGGTCGACCTTACCGCACCCATCCCAACGGGCCGCGTAAGTTGTTGACTGCAAGGAAGAGAGTTAGACCTTTACCAGCTCGCAGATTAGCATCGAGGCATGCATCACCTCGCTCTCCAGATCATCACTCACCTTCTTCCAGTTCATCTTCGGCTTCTTCGCCAGTTCATTCTTTGGGTTTGGATGCGCCAGATCAGGCTCATTCGGGATCCTCGACTAGAGATGTATCACCTAGATCACGTTACCCTCCGAGGAGAGCACCACGACATAGTGAGGCATACCGTCGTTGGTGTGCTGCTCCGCTATCTACTTTGTATCCACCGACTACATCTGAGTCATCATCAGGAGATTCTTCAGAGAGACCCATGCATTCATCTCCACATTCTGCAGGACCATCTCGTAAGAGATATAGATCACCGGTCGATTCAGTATCATTATCCATGCCAGTTACAGGATCATTAGCTCCTACCCGTGCTGATCACTTACCACCTTCGTAGAGTTTAGAGATTCATAGTGCATCAGAGGCTAGCTAGATGAGGAAGCTGAGGTGGTCCTTACAGACTGGGTGTTGATATGGGGTTAGGTAATTGGGTGATGGGGATGTGGTTGGAGATCGTGTTGGGATTGACCATAGAGATGCCACAGATGACACAGAGGAGTATGAGGCTGACGCCAGCACTAGAGATACGGCTGAGGCAGGTATCGACCCCTATGACTGCCCGTAGTTGAGGAGGAGGTTGTAGAGCCACTGGAAGAGGGTTCTCCTGACTTGCCTGTTTACTAGGATGGCCAATTGATAGGAATCGTTTGTGATCGAGACTGCTCAAGGGAACGGTTGGAGCCGATCATTGATAGCTAGTGAGACATGGCTAGGATGGCTAGGCGATCTATAGTTTGAGGTTGGAGAGAACCTCAAGATTCGTGCTATGTTTAGGATATTGAGAGGGATCGTGTGAGTAGTACTCGTCCTTCATATGTCCACCTTTCACAGGAGGATTACGTCATGTTCGTAGGGATCGTATGATGCTCGAGGGAGACTTAGGAGGTTTGAGTCATATCTTGGGAGCTTTCGGCTATCATCCATAGTCTATTGCATCCCTGATCACGTAGGACATTAGACCAATGGTTAGGTCCTAAGGTATTAGCATTAAATAATTGTGAATCATAGAACCTATTTTTGGATTTGGGTGTAATCGACTTATGCTTTTATTATGAAATGAAAAGCATGTTTTGGAATTCTCGCGCTTATTAATTATATTGTTATTTATTTTTCTTGGCAATCGTGTTTCAATTAAATTTTTACTTCATAATCATTAATAAATTATCATTTACGATGTTGTATATTCCGTTTTTAAAAATCTTCACTATGGGTTGTGTCTTGTGATGTAGAACAATGACAAACACTCGTTCTGGAAATGACCCACGATGCGCGCAATTGAAGAAATGATCAATCAACGTGTGAACGCAGCTCTAGAAGCTCATCAGGTTAACCAAAATCTTGCACTTGGGAACAACAATGGAAATGGAATAGGGAATGGTAATGGTGATGACAATGGAAATGGTAAGGAAATGGTAATTGTGGAGACAACGGAAATGGTAACGAAATTGGTAATGGTATGGCAATGGAAATGGTAAAATGGAAATGGAGATAGGAAATGGAAACCACTGAGGTGACAACGGTGACGGTAAGAAAACCCCAATGTGAATGAAAGGCGGTAGGTTTGGTTGCAGTAGAAATTCTAACTTACCTTAGTGATTACATGAATGTCAACCAACGAGTTTTAAAAAAGGAACTGAAGGAGTGGTTTGGTGTCTGATAAGGTGGAAGTGAGAAGATGGAGAACTGTGTTACCACATCAGCAACTGGCCGGAGTAGAAATATCAAAGTGAAGTATGCAACTTGTACCGTAGCCTCCACAGTGCACGGAACCTGGTGGAACTCACACAAGAGACCATCGGAACTGATGCTACATAAACGCTTTGTCCATGGAGAGAGCTGATCGAGACTGATTGAATGAAAGTGTATTGCCCTAGAAATGAGATCCAAAAGATGGAAACCGATTGTGGATATCTGTCGGTGAAAAACCAATGACATTGCAAGTTTACACTCTAGAGGTTCCAGGAACTCACCCTGATGTGAACCAAAAATGGTATCCCGAAGAGGAAGATCGGTTTGAGAAATACATCGGAGGTCTTCCCGATAAACATCCAAGGAAATTTGATTGCTGCAGAACCTTACAAGAACTACAAGATGCTGTTCGAATTGCCAACAACTTGATGGATCAAAAGTTGAAGGGTTATGCTGTGAGAAATGCAGAGAACAAGAGAAGATTGGACAATAACTATGGAAACAACCGTGGACAACAACCACCCTACAAACGACAGAATACTGGGGGACAGAATGTTGCTAGAGCCTATGTGGCTGGTAACAATGGGGAGAAGAAATACGAAGGTACCTTGCCCCTCTGCAACAAGTGTAAGCTTCATCATGTAGGCCCTTGCACTGCAAGATGTGTGAAGTGCAACAAGGTTGGACATTTGGCCAGAAATTGCAGGGTTACAAACCCCACTACCCCCACCCAAAGAGGCCAAATAGTGAATCAGAAGGTTGTGACTTGTTTTGAGTGTGGAGCACAAGGGCATTACCGGAGTGAATGCCCCAAGATCAAGAACCAAAACCGTGGAAACAAGGCAAGAATTCCTGATGCAAGCGGCAGAGCATATGCACTAGGAGGAGGTGACGCAAACCCGGGTTCCAACACTGTCACGGGTACGTTCCTTCTCAACGATCATCATGCTTATATGTTATTTGATTCTGGCGCCGATAGAAGTTTCGTATCAAATACTTTTAGTGCATTGCTAACATCACAAAACCCTAGGCCTTAGACGATATTATGCGGACGAACTAGTTTATGCGGTTCGAACTAGCTGACGGGAAGGACATCAGAAACCAACACTTGTGTTTTATGGGTCTGTACAATTAGGATTGCTAGGACATACCATTTAATATATCGACCTGATGCCAATAGAGTTGGGTAAGTTTTGACTGAATCATCGGCATGATTGTAGCAAGAATCATGCAGTGATTGCTGTGACGAGAAGATGGTGCGTATTCCTTAAGGAAATAAATCTGATACGTTCAAGGAGACAAAGGTGACAAGAGAAGAAATCGAAGTTAGCATTATATCATGTGAAAAGTCCAGAAAGATATGGAGAAAGGCTGTCCACTATTTCTGGCACAGATTACGGTGAAGGAAGACAAAGACAAGTCGAAGGAGAAGCAACTTGAAGACGTGCCGACTGTACGGGACTTTCCAGAAGTTTTTCCAGAAGACTTACCTGGACTACCACCCACACGACAGGTCGAATTCCAAATTGACTTGGTCCCAGGTGCTGCACCTGTAGCACGAGCCCCATATAGATTAGCACCATCGGAGATGGAAGAATTGTCTACTCAACTACAAGAGCTTTCCGACAAGGGATTTATAAGGCCAAGTTCCTCACCCTGGGGAGCTCCGGTTTTGTTTGTCAAAAAGAAGGACGGCTCTTTCCGAATGTGTATCGATTATCGTGAACTTAACAAGCTTACTGTGAAGAATCGATACCCACTTCCAAGAATCGACGACTTGTTTGATCAGTTGCAAGGATCAAGTGTGTACTCAAAGATCGACTTGAGGTCTGGCTACCACCAACTCAGAGTTCGTGATGAGGATATCCCAAAGACGGCGTTTAGAACTCGCTATGGCCATTACGAGTTCCAAGTGATGCCATTCGGGTTGACTAACGCGCCGGCAGTGTTCATGGATTTGATGAACCGGGTATGTAGACCATACCTAGATAAATTTGTGATCGTGTTCATCGATGACATCTTGATCTACTCTAAGACCAAGGAAGAACATGATGTACATCTTAGACTAATTTTGGAGTTGCTCAAGAAGGAAGAACTGTACGCCAAGTTTTCAAAGTGTGACTTTTGGTTATCGAAGGTACAATTTCTTGGACACGTGATTGATAGCAAAGGCATTCACGTTGATCCTGCGAAGATTGAGTCAATCAAGGATTGGGAATCACCCAAAACTCCAACAGAAATTCGCCAATTTCTAGGTCTTGCCGGTTACTACCGACGATTTATCGAAGGATTCTCCAAGATTTCCAAGCCTATGACGAAGCTGACTCAGAAAAGTGTAAAGTTTAATTGGGGTGAAAAGGAGGAAACTGCTTTCCAAACATTGAAACAAAAGTTGTGTAGTGCACCGATTTTGGCATTGCCTGAAGGAAGTGAAAACTTCGTAGTATATTGTGATGCTTCTCATAAGGGATTAGGCGCAGTGTTGATGCAGAAAGAGAAAGTTATAGCTTATGCTTCCCGCCAGCTAAAAATCCATGAGAAGAACTACACGACACATGATTTGGAATTGGGAGCTGTGGTGTTCGCTCTCAAGATGTGGAGACATTACCTTTACGGCACGAAGTGCGTTGTGTACACTGATCATAAGAGTTTGCAACATATTCTTGATCAGAAAGAGTTGAATATGAGGAAGACAAACGTTGAGGTGGTTAGAACTGTTAAGTGATATTATGGATTGCGAGGTTTACATACACAGGGGGAAAGGCGAATGTGGTGGCTGATGCTTTAAGCTGAAGAGTAGACCTAATGCACTACGTGTTCGAGCTTGGTTATAATAATCGGTATTGACTCCCCTCGCCGGGACGACGCGCTCCCTCTGAGCCTGTAGGGTGAAGATAGAAAGAAAGAGAATTAACAGAACACAGAAGATGAGGCCATGGCTATGATTAAGACATCTGGAGCCACGTGCAGATGGACACGTTCTGTTTGAATGAATAGACAGCTGGATGCGCTGTTTGGTGACTTGAGAGCTTTGATTATGCACGAGTCGCATAAGTCATAAGTATTCGATCCACCCTGGATTCGGACAAGATGTACAAGATTTGAAGAAGTATCTGGTGGCCCCACATGAAAGCAGAGAATGCCACATATGTGAGAAAGTGTAGACTTGCGAAAGGTTAAAGCAGATACCAAAAATCGTTTTTTCGTCCGGCCCTATCTGGTACTTACAACAAAAATCTGAATGGAACTGGGAAAAACATAACTATGAATTCCGTGACAAAGCTACCAAAAACGGATAGTGGGCAAGATATGATTTGGGTTATAGTCGATCGACTCACTAAATCTGCTCATTTTCTGCCAGCAAAGGAGAATGACTCAATGGAGAAACTGACCAGGCAAGTACTTGAAAATAAGTGGTGTTTGAAGACATGGTGTGCCTGTTTTCGATCATTCTGATCGCGAAGGTAGGTTCGTGTACCAATTCTGGCCAGTCTCTTCAAGTCAGCATTTTGGAAACTCAATTAGATATTGAGTACGGCATTACCCACCCCGAAAACAGTATGGTCAAAGTGAGAGGACTATCCAAACATTAGAAGACATGCTCCGAGCATGTGTGATAGATTTCGGGAAGGGATGGGACAGACATCTACCCTTAATAGAGTTCTCCTATATATAACAGCTAATCCTAACAAGTATTAAGGCAGGCACTTTTGAGGCATTGTTATGGTCGCAAATGTCGGTCAACCTATCTGCTTGGCGCTGAGGTGGGGAAGTTGATCAGCTGGTTTACTAGGCCAGAAATTATTCGTGAGACAAAGAGAAGATTATCCAAACCAGCATCGTCTACAAGCTTTTACGTGATCGACAAAAGTGCTAGTGTTAATGAGACGTAAGCCATTAGAGTTTTAGGTTGGGGATAAGGTTTATGTTGAAAGAATTTCGGAAAGGTGTAATACGTTTGGCAAACGGGGAAGGTGGAAAAAGCTGAACCATCGTTTATATTGGACCGTTTAAAATCTCGCCAAGGTTGGATCGGTTTGCATTATCGACTAGAGTTACCAGAAAACTAAGCCTGTGTTCATAGCACCTTTCAGTCTCAACCTTAAGAAGTGCTTATCCGATGAAACCGCTGCGGATTCCGTTTTAGACGAAATCCCTCCATCGATGACAAGATCAATCTCCTCCTTGAAGAAACCGTGTTGAGATTATGGACCGCGATGTTAAACTATTGAAGCAAAGTCGATTCCAATCGTTGAAGGTCCGTTGGGAATTCAAGAAGAGGTCTCGAGTATACTTGGGAACGCGAAGACCAAATGCAGAAGAAGTACCCTCAGTTGTTCGTTAACCTTGTATCCGCGACTCAAGCTACGCCCTAAGCTTTGAGGACAAAGCTCTTTTAACGGGGAAAGGATGTCACACCCCGTAAATTCCCGGTTAGTATTCCGACCCATTCCGGTCGTCTACCTTTAAATTTTATACGTTACGTTAAAATCTGACAGTTTACCGAGGAGCTAAACTGCGTAAAAACTGAGAAACGTCGTCGGACGCGTTCCGGCATCGATTATTAAATTAATTTGGGCTTAATATGAGATATTTTAGCTTTCCTGAGTGTTTCTTGATTTTTAATCACTTTCGATATTAATTTTAGGGTTTTATTCTTTAAATTACGTTTGTCGCGTTTTTGACCAAACGGAACCCCGAAAACTCGAAATCTTTTCGTGTAAACTCAAGTTATCGATAATATCATACCCTAAGCTTAAAAATTTCGTTCACCTCTTTTCCCTAGCCAAATGTGGCGCCTAAACCACAACAACAAGTATACTTGAACTCAAAAATAAAAGAAATGGCATCTTATTTTGAAATCCCATGCATGTGCTCATGCTTACACAAGATAGTGACACATGAGAATGTCATTCTCATGCACCATTTCTCATGTTGATAAAACCATGTGTTTACTTACACACTCTTACAACTTTGACTAGCAAATTTTGAACCATGATCA
Source organism: Tanacetum coccineum (assembly GCA_026074375.1). Taxonomy (NCBI): domain Eukaryota; kingdom Viridiplantae; phylum Streptophyta; class Magnoliopsida; order Asterales; family Asteraceae; genus Tanacetum; species Tanacetum coccineum. The sequence continues at coordinate 13,533 of BQNB010012124.1, forward strand.
TATCACTTGAACCTTGGCTAGAAAATTTGAACCATCTTGGTCCTTGTGAGCCACATTCGGCCGAACCCAAGACCAAACACACCTTTGGTGTGTGTTGAGCACTTAACGCATTACTGACCCACAAAAACCCGTAACTCTACTATACTATAAATAAGAGCGCTTCACACAACTTAGGGTTATAACTTTCAGTTCACTAGCCTCAAAAAATTTTCTTTTTCCCCCCTTGGGTCTACTAGCTACGGCACACACCCAAAATCACAAACAACCATCCATAACTTTGAAGTTTAGCAAGATCAAGTATTTAAGTTTAATTCTAAGGTTTCTAAGGTTGTTCCAAGTGTTTGGTTGGTTATTTTTTAAAGAATTCAAGAATTATTAAAATTGGGTTTGCAATATTATTTGAGGTTTTTTAGGATCTATAGTTTAGTGGGTATAGATCTTATGTTTTGATCTACTTTGCTCTTCTTGATTTTGTAAGTGTTCCTTGAATCTTTGTTAGTTTATCCATTTTCTTTTTTAGATCTATGCTTGTTCATAAAGATCATGTGGTTTATGTTAATTTTTACAAAAGAATATGTTAATTATTTTGTATCTTTTATAAAATGGAAGTAAACTTTGCTACCACTTTTATGTTTACTTTTCTTATACTATGTTCTTGGTGAGTTTGAGGGGTGTGAGAGTCTGCAACAATAGATATAGGGTGGATTATAGGGGTTAGTTTTGTTGGTTGGTAGTTGGTAAATAAATATTAGGGCTGATTAGGCACTAGTATGCGAGTGGTTCCTTTGCGTTGGTTGATATTTGGAGTGTATTTTTGCGTAAAACAACCTGCTGTCCACCGACTTTGCTTGGGGTTTTGAATGACTTAAAAAGTTTTCATTAGACGTAAAAGTAGTTTTTGAAGAGCTTATTCTCGAATAGATAATTTTTCATATACCACACTTTAAAAATCGGACATTAAAAAGGCAAGTTATGGCCACAATGAAACTAGGAAACATTTTCTTCGGCGAAATGGGAATATTTAATGACCAAGATCAGCAGTAAAACGGGCGATTCGGAGGACCTTCGGTCCGATTCGTGCTTAAGTATAAAACACGAAAGTTGTCCGGAATGAGATTTTATTATAATGTTGGTAACCGTTTAGCCTAAAAGTCAAAAACGAGAGACATTTTTACCACAAATCAGAAAGATAGATTTTTAAGAAACACTCTAATTAATGCTTGCTGTTTGGAATAATAAAAGGGGGTTTCGTGCACTTTCGGACGATTTTAGATATTTTAAATGCAAGTGAAAACTTATAGGGCATGTTAGGTAATTAGTTTAGGAAAATAGAAATGTCCTGAACGGTTATTTGAGATGACCGATTTTAATAAAAGTAGGATTATTATAAATGGTACGTGATTATGGGACATATAGGGAATTTAAACATAAGGATTAGGCGATTAGGATTTGTTTTAAGCGATTTGTAAAATTGGAAAAATAAGAAACTAGGGGACGCTATTAACATTTTTGAAATCTAAAAAACTTCCCTAAAAGGAAAAAGGTTTCTATAAATAGTAATTTTTGCAAGTGTCAGGATTTTCAAAGGCTGTTTAAACATTAATAAGTCTTTTATTACTAAACGCAAACATACTTGGATGCTCTAATTGATGACCATAGATGCTTTAGTTGTTTACTTTGACGAATGCTTAGTCGATACCCATATCTTTTACTCTAGGTCTAGGCTAGACCTCCTTATATCTTATCCTTTGTCGTGGTTTTCGCTCATCTCTTGCTAAGTTAGTTCATAGCCCCACATTGTTACTGATTTACAACGCTTTATACATGGGGTGAGAAAATTGTTTGCTTTTAAAAATTGGACAATAGTTTCTTTACGCAAGTTCTACATGTTTATGTGTTGCCTAAGTTGATTACAAACCTACTACGGCCCAAAATTATCATGCACTGTTAGTTTCTCGACGGGAGGTCTGGTGAGGGAGGCGCGATGTGAGTAAATAGTTATTGGGTACTAATTATCCCTATCCGACTTTGATTCACTTACGATGAACAACGATATATGTCTGTCGATTGTGCATTATGGTGGCTTTTGGTTCGGGACAACCGGTTAAGGGCAGAATACTTTGTGATATGCCCTCGTTAATTATTAAGCTTTAGTGTTCATGGCTTTAGTGCAACGGTAAATACTTTTTATGTGATATACTGTAATGTTTATAGTAGGTGCATACGTTTTGAAAATCTTGTGGGTCACTCTTGTATTAACTTAAACCTATGAATTTCATCCAACATTATGTTGACGTTTTAATACATGTTTTTCAGTGCTTAGGCTTGGATTGGATTCTTGATGTATTGCGGAGTCTATGTGCTATGTGACTTTGCTAATTTCAAGACTTATCTATTATTTACTCGATGTCATTATCAAAACTTTGTTATGCTTCCGCTACTTTTAACTTATTATTATGGTTGTAAATCTTAAATTTATTTTTATTTTATTCCGAGGAGTAAACTTTTTCAACGTATATGATTAGAAAAAGCTAAACCTTCTTCTCAAAGAAACTTTGTGATTCACCAAAGGGATCCTCGTTACCCTCATATTCCTTATCCGTCAAGAATGAACCAAGAAAGGCAAAAAGAAAAGGATGAAGTTCAAATCCACAAATTTTGGCACATGTTTAAACAACTTCACATCAATATCTCTCTTGCCGATTCTTTGATTCTTATTCCTAAGTACCAAAAAATGCTTAAGTATCTCCTTTCTAACAAGGAGAAACTTATTAGCAAACACACCCCTGAATGAAAACTGGTCAATGGTTATCCTTAAGAAGCTACCCGAAAAGCTAGGTGACCCTAGAAAATTTCTCATTCCATGTGGTTTTAGTGAGCTCAAGTGCAAAGCCCTAGCCGATCTAGGTACTAGCATCAACTTGATGCCACTCTCGGTGTGGAAAGAGTTAGGATTACCCGAGCTTATTTCCACCCAAATGACTCTTAAACTAGCTAACCGAGATATTTGCACTCCGAAACGAATTACAAGAGATGTCTTTGTTCCGGTTGGAAAGTTCACATTCCCCGCTAATTTTGTCATTGTTGATTATGAAAGCGATCCACGTTTCCCCCTTATCTTGGGTAGACCATTCTTACGGACCGCTCGTGCTTTGATTGACGTTCATGGAGAAGAAATGATTCTCCGTGACGGTAATGAAAGACTAATCTTGAATACGAGACATGACACTTCAAGCTATTCAAACGAACCTCATCAAGAATCAATCAACATGAGTGATGTCTACAATGTTTCACATGAGGAAATTCTTAAAGATTTATTTGCAACAAATCATCCAAGTGGCAATCCCACTTCTTCTCTCACTTCCTATACCGACTTAACTTTACTAGAAGTTATCAATCAATTGAGTGGCAATCCCACTCCGATTTCGAAACCCGAGACCAAGTCTTCTTCTTCTTCCCCGACACTTATCTCCCTCGAAGAAAGTGATTTAATTTGGGAAGAATTCGAAGCTTATCTCGTAAGTAATTCATTTCCATCGGGAAATAATAATCCTTCATCTCTTCTCCCTCCTTTTCATAATTCTTTAAGTGGCAGTACCACCTCTTCTTTACCTAGTCTCCACATTTCTGAGATTAACGACTATTTTCTTGAGGAGTTCACCGATGAACTCGCTCACATCACATTTCCACCAGGAAATGATGATCTTCCCTTTGATGCCGAATCCGATCTTCGAGAAATAGAGTATTTACTTAACCATGATCCTATCAAGGAAATAGATTCTATTCTCGAAGATTCGGTTGATGAAAATTCTCTTAATGACAATCTTGATTACTCATCCCCACCATTATGGGATGATTATGATGATGACCTTTTTAATCTTGAGCCCGATAATGACTATGTTTATGATGATCCTTTTGACTTTAAGGAAGAGAAAATCAAAGATTCTAAAATCTTGATTGATGAACTTGATCTTCCTGAATCAAGTGATTTCCTTCCTTTTCCCGAATATGACTCGGTTTTCTATGAGGATTTTTTTGAGGATGATGCTTTGTCTTCAACCAACAACGAGGACAAGGTATTTAATCCGTGTATACTCATTCATGAGAACCTCTTTGAAGTCACCAATTATGCAACACCGGATAAGAATGTAAAGAAGATATCTTATGCTTCTTTAATTCTTGAGGATTTAGATCCTCCTCTTTCTCTTTATGAACTTCCTTTCCATAAAGAAATTCTCGGGCTAGGAGCTTTACTCTTGTTTTCATCTGAAAATGAGGAAAAAGTTTTCAACCCTGGGATTCTCACTTCTAAAAGAGTTCATACCTCTCTTCTCTCAGAATTATGTCATCGGGACCCTAAAGCTTTCAAAGTCATTAAAATTTATGAAAGCCCGATGGAGATTTTTCCTTGCTCTTATAAAGAGGACATCTGTGTTTTGGATTTTCCATGTCTCCACTTCTATCCCCCTTGAAAAGCTCAAGTATGGGGGGATCGGGTCAAGCTAAGTGACCTAAAATAAGCGCTTCATGGGTGGCAACCCATGCTTATCCTAGTATAATCGTAGTAGTAGTATGGTAGTTATATAGTAATGAATAAGTGTTTTTTGTTGTAAGAGGCTCGCCTCTTTCCATTTTTCGTGTTTTACGTTTTATGTTGTATGTCCAGGATGTCCCGGATTTTTAAAGCCTCTCGTGCTCGCGGTTTTTGTCCTTCGATTACAAGAGCTTCACATCCTCAGCTTCATTTGGGAATCCGATATCCAAATCTTATCGGCTAACATTTATCTTTAAGCATACTTAATAAACGGCTTAGGATTTACGTAGAGACCCCTCTTAAAACATTGAGGACAATGTTTAATTCTAGTATGGGGGGTCTTCGATTTGATTGTGCCTGCAGTCGTTGTTTTCGCGTAATCCCATTTTTACCACCAAATTTTTTGAAAAATACCAAAAAAATGAAAAAATTTAATAATTTTCAAAAATAAAATAAGTGTTTTGTCACAATTTTGACTTTCCTGCTGGTAGAATAAGAGTAAATTTTGACTCGATTAAGTGTGTTGAGCTCTAGCTTGTTCCTTAACTTTTAGACTAAGCGTTCGAAGATTTGCGAGAACGAAAAATGATAGTGTTAATTATGAGTTCGATGCTAAACAAGGATTATTTGGAAATCTTAAGAGATAATGTGTGTAATTTGTGGCTTTTTCTCCCATAAGCTTCTAATCGGACTAATAATACGTGCTATTTTTGAAAATTAAACTTAAATCAACAATTTTTGAAGCATAGTCTATATCAATAATTTTAGTTCAAATTTATACTTAAATTTACTAAAACAAAATTTTCTCTATATCATGATATTATATTTTTTTTAAAATGAAAAAAATGAAAACAAAATGAGTAATAATTATAAACTGTGGGCTGATAAAAGTTTACAGCATCTTGCCAGCTCACAAACGATGTTACAGCCTTCTAAAGAAAGCCCATAGTAAGAATAATAATCCGAGAATGAGGAAAGTTTGCTGCATCTTGCCGGCTTGATAAGTGTAGAATACACATATCCATTTGTACCTAAAACATCCCAAATAAACCCAAAACAGACCAAAAATGGCAAAAATATGCTTGTATTTGTGTTTTGTGTATGCAGGTACGGATAAGTCAAAAATCACAAGAAAACAATCAAAAACGAGCAAGCACGGACACGAGAATCAGAAGAGTTCAAAGCCGAAGCCAGAAAAGTCAAGCCTCAGCCAAATCATGGTCAACAAAAGTCAACAAGCCCAAATCCTAGCCATTTCCCTTTTATAACATCCACAAGGGCCAATCTTGCATTTTTCGAAAGTTATTTATAACTAGAAAATAAGAAAAGGAATACAAGGGCCAAAAGTGTAAAATCCCAAAAAAATCCAACAGTTTTAACTGTCAAAATTGGGTGCCAAATCCTTTTACTATTCACCCGTCTTCCCCGTTTCACCATCCAGGGTAAATCAAAGGGGTTTTCCAAATTAAAGGGTGCTTAGGTCAATTCATGAGCTCTCTAACACAAATGAAGGGACAAATCAGTCTTTATCAAAGGATTACTTAACCTCTCCCAATCAAAGGCCACGTCAACAATGGTGAAAGCACAAATTTATGTGGGTTTTTGTGCTAAAACACTCACAAAAGAAGCACAAACGTCACATCAATGGAATGACACGCTGGCAATCTTCAGGTGTCCACAGTTTGATCAAACGGCCACAATTGATGCTTGGATGATTGAAGAAATGATTGGTTGAGATTAAAAGGTTTGAGAGCAAGGCAAGGGGCTAGAATCTTCCAAGGCAGCCTATAAATAGGCCTCACTTCTCACACACACAAAAATCTAGTTTTTAGTAATTTTTAGTCTAGCTTAAATGCGTATTCTTTAAAATGTAATTGTTTCCTTTTCAAAGTAATGTAAATTTCAGTTTCTTTATTAATGAAATTCAAGTTTTTAGTATTTTAATCTCATTTTTTAAGCTCATTCATTTTAAAGTCATAAGTTCTCTTAAATAGCCATTTTATCTAAAAAAAAGCTCATAAGCTCATTTTTAAGCTCTTTTAGTCTATAAGCTGACATAGAGCAATATTGTATTCAGACTTAATCTTACTTAAACCTTAATCAGTTTAAAACTTACATTTATCAATGGATCTATTTGGATATGAGCTTTGTGTTTGGAAGGGATCTAATTAGTGAAGAGATCCCAGACTTTAACCCCCAGCTTATCTAATAAGCTAGGAGCTTGTAGCTGCCTAAATAGGGCTCGCTTTGTTTAGCTAGAGAGTTAGTAAGTTTCTCTTCATTTCCTTTAAATCTAGCTTAAATAGTAATCTCATTGCTTTCTATACTTAGAATTGCTTATTGCTTATTCTCTTTTTCTTTATTAGTGCTTAACTGAGTTTTATTAGCTAAATCATCTTATTGTTAATCTGTTTCAAGTTTCTAGTTTAAATCATAGATTTCATATTATTGTCTTAAAAAACCTCTAAAAACAAAACATATAGTAAAATATCTTAAATCTTAGGTTAGGTGCTTATTTAGTTGTTAAGTCAGGCCTTATAAGTAGTTTTAATCTGTAAATTTCTGTATTAAAGCACTTTTTACTAGATTTCAATTTAGTAGCCTAATCCAAACTGTCTAGTATTTAGGGTGATTGTTTTAAGGTACTTTGCCTCCTAGAAGTCAAGTGAGTTTTTTTGAAATTGTTTTAAGTTAGCTTAGATTTCATTAAAAATACATTTGGCACAGAGTTTATCTAAGTTAGATTGAAAAAGTTATGGTTTATTTATTTATCTACACCAGGAGGAACTTTCTTTTTGAATTTCACTTGTGCAATTGTTGATCTAAGCCCTCCAAGGCTTAGATCTTGCTTGAACTTTGTTTATCACTCTATTTGAGTGGAATCTTGTGAAGATTTCCCTTAGTAACCTGCACTCTTGGTAATCATATTGTCCAAAGTGCACCAGTACTAACTAAAAAGTTAGTACTGCTGTCACTAGTTAGTACTGCTACCTTTGGCTTAATTTTTAGTTGAGTAAAAGTAGGATTTAGGTTCTTAAATTCAAGATAGAAGTAATCTAGATATAGCTTGATATAGTTTAGGTTTTAGTTTTCATTTTACTGCTTATTTTCTTAGCCATTTCAGCTGTTTAAAAAAGGAACTCTGCATCAGCAGTACTAAGTTAGTTAGTACTGCTGATATTCAAATCTCAATATTAAGCCAGTAATTGTAGGATTTAATAGCTTATCTTTTAGAATTTTAAAGTCTAGTTATATTTTAACATAGAATAAGTCTTAGATTACATTTTCTAGCTTATTCTCCTAGCTTATTTTGTTGTCAAAAGTCTTTTAAAAACATAAAAAACCAAAAAAAAAACAGTAGGAACTTAAGTAGACTCTTAATTTGTTAAATTAGCTTATAAGTCTAGATTTTAAAGCTTATATAGATAGAATATAAGTAGTTTAAGGAGTCCTTAAAGTTTTAGAGTCTAGTTTTGCTTTTTAAAAGTTTTTAGCTTATTTAGAATTTGAGTTATTTGCTTATCTCCTGAGTTTGCTTGGTTCATGCTTAATTTCATTAGTTTAAAAGTTCTTCTAGCTTAGTTTTCTTTGCATTTATAGATTAAGCCCATCATAAGCTATCTAGATCACTTTTCCTTTTTCGAATTGAGCTTAATTTGAGCATTTTATAGCTGTTTAAGTGAAAATAAGCCCAAAACCTTAGTTTTTGTAACAGCTTATTGAGAAGCTCTTTTAGAGCTTATCTTTGAGTTTCAGACCATAGTGCTTTTGTTAAAGTTGTTCTCCCTAGCTTCCTTTATAACTTTTCTCTTTTAAGTTTTTAGTGATAAGCACTTTTAGAATATGAGCTTATAATTGGACTTTGCTTATTATCGGTGTTTTCCTCAGGGACCATTCTTGTAATTTTTTCTGTTTTAGTTGATTTTCAGTTAATCCTTGCCCGTTAATTACTTTAGTTCAGTTAGTCCTTTTCCCTTTTACACCTTTAGTCCTTAGTTAAGTTTCTTTGTTAAGTTTAATAATTTTCATAAATAATTAGGTTTAGCTTTTAATTAGTTTAATTAAACTTTAATTAAAAAGTAAAAATAAGGGCTTTTATTTTTAATAATTTTCTGCACTTTTTCTTTATTTAGTGAAATTTTAGTTTACATTTTTAGGGTTAAATTTTAGTCCACTTGCTTAATAGTCGCGCTTTATTTGTTTTCCGTATTTGATTAATTATCCAATTTTTCGTAGTCATAGTTTTGCAAATCAAATATATTTGCTTCATTCAAATCAGGATCCGAACCTAAACGTGGTTTCAATTTCACTAGTCATTGGGGATAACGACCCGGGTGATCATATTTACCCGGTTGAATATACGTATTATATATTATATTATATATATTTTTGAGAGTGAATTTTATCAAGGGTAACTTGGTAATTTTCTTAATTTCCCTTTTAAAAGTATTATATTTTATAAATATTTTATAGTATATAAAACTGTACACCAATGATAGTGTCCTTCATTGTGCTATAAGTTTCTGACACTCAATATAATAATCAGCTAATGGAATAATATCATAAACGAAAGCCTTATACAACTTCTCCGTAACCTTGATAATGCCAAAAAGTTCATCAAGTAATCTAGGTGATGCCTCTGTCTCTTGGGATTATGACTAGACGGTTACTTGCAGCAGTGCATTCCATATTTTATGCGTTGTGAAAACCTTTCGATACTTGGCACGGTATCTCTAAGTGTGGATGATAATGTTTTGAATTATACTATAAGTTTCTAAATTGTCAGTCCATAGTTTGACTTTCATGATGTAGATTTAGCAATAAAAAGAGACTGAACCAATTTGACATTATATCACTAAACTTAAAAATCTCAAAAGGGCTAATGTCGAGCAAACAACATATTTTATTAACGATACAGACTAAATCAGCGACGCATTAATAAGAGTTCACCAGTACGAACCATGCTTATCAAAAGATTGTGTCATTTCAGCTTATTAAGTTTTTTTAAATTTTAAATGTTACAACAATTTCTAACTTATAAATAACCGTCTACCCGTGCAACGCACGAGTATTGTTCTTGTTATTTTTTAGGGAGAGAGATGAAATTAAAATAGTAACTTAGTTAGTGTTTATAAGATTGTTAGGGAAAAGTTCAAGTAACTTAGTTAGTGTTTATAAGATAGTTTATAACTCTAACAATACTCTAATTTAAGGCATCGTTACTCATTTACAAGATTTTAACTCTAATTTACTAATTTAAGGCATCGTTTTACTTGAACTTTTCCCTAGCATCAAATAGTAACTTAGTTAGCGTTTATAAGATAGTTTATAACTCTAATATACTCATTTACAAGATTTTAACTAACAACAGTCCTTACCACTTCAACTTATCAATTAAAATTAGAAAAATTGATGAGAAAAAAAAATTGTTATGTTTTTTTGATAAAAGTCATGACCCGGCCGGGTTTATATATCAAACCGGGTCGACCCGGGTCAACGAAAAACCGGCGGTTCAATCTGGTTCTCAAACAAGAAAAACCTGGTCTCATCCGGCTCGATCTTTGAGCCGGTTCACGGTTTAACCGGTTGAACCGGCCGGGTCAACTAGGGTTTTAAAACATTGTGAATCTCGATAGTTAAAAGTTAAATCTTCATGAGTTAAAGTGGGTTCTTTATAACTAATCTTATATTGAAAATAATAATACAAAGTATAGTAGAAAAGCTTCATAGAGCTTAAAAACTAAAGAACAGTATCACTTTGTTGTTGATTCTGTAACACCCCCAAAATACGGGTTGCAGCGGAATATTGAATATCCAAGGGTGTTACTTCATAGATCAATAGCACAAGATATGAGAACGACAACTAAACGTGTCATTTTAAAAAAAATACATTGGATTAACAAAATACTTGTTCATTACATAAGCTCATGGCTTCAAATAGCTCGACAATATAAGTAAAGATTTCGGTTAATAAAAAATGTTCCCAAAATGTAATACGACCCAAATCTTTAGTATTGACTCTCTCCAAAGAGTGACCCCCAATGTATCTGGGCACCTCGTGCCTTATTGACCTGAGAAACACATGCTTAAAATGTCAACATAAAGTTGGTGAATTCATAGGTTAGGACCGCAAGATTTCAAAGTGTATGATTAAGCAACAGATGCAAACATCATAAAATGTAATTACGTTTTCTTAAGCTCATGAAACTGAAGCTCGACGTGTATGAATGTAATAAATTACCAACATTTGATCGTGAATGATGTTCTAACCCGCAACATCTCAAATCCGACATGGTATACGTTTGTTGTCCGGCAGACTGGTACAGTGAGCGCTACTCACCTAAACGGGGACGTCAATCCCAAATAGATCTATTTATAACACTCGCGATTATAATCTAGTAATTGATAGTTCATGATAAAGGGCTCAGTGGGTTATCGCTACTTAGGCCAAACACGTAATCATTGTATAAAATGTACCTTTGCGCCCAATTTGTAAAACAAAGCATGTTCTCACCCCAAAGATGTAAAACATTTAAATAATTGTAAAGCATGGGGCTATGAACTCACCTTAGTAGGTAGTCCCCTGTGAATGATAAATATATCCAAGTATGGCAAATAAATCTCGCCGTCAAATACCTAAGTAAATACGGACAGTCTTAGTCTACAAGTTTAGGCTAACAACTTAATGCATAAACTACAATAATTTGCTAGTTTATATATACTGTTATCACTTGTGTGGTGGTGCACGTGTTTATTGTATTTATCTTTACTTGTTGGCTCTTGGGGAGGTATACAATTATACACGTTCAAATATATGTATAAATGTTATTAATAAATATACATGTTTATTAAGTCGTGTTTTAATTTGTATAATATCCGGTAAGTATTATAACTTGTCTGATTCGCTAAGTGTTTATTAAAATCACTTTTGTTCATAAAATACCCTTAGGTTTTTCTATATTTACAAAAACAGTCCCTAGATTTATGAAAATATAATATTTACACTTTAAACCCTTAAGTTTCCACATTTACACCTTTAGTCCTTCAACTTTACAAAAATTACACTTTAGGTACTTATACTTTCAAAACTGCCCCTTTAAGTTTCAAAAGTGGCAAAACAGTCCCTAAAACTTTATAATTTAAAACTAGATTTTGGACATTTTAACCCCTTAAGTTTGCAATTTGACACATTTAGGTCCCTTAACTTGTAAAAATCCGCATTTTAAGCCAATTAAGATTTAAAAGTGTGTAAAAGTTTCATTGGGCACTACTACGCTTCCATAAGCTGTGGTAGCTTATAAATAACTCGTATGAGCTTATTTTAACTTATTGGCCCTTTTGGGTCTCCGTTAATGGACCATAAAGCAAATTAAAGGTCCTCAATAAGGATTCTAAAAGCCACATACGCTCTCATTAAGCTCATTAACATAATGAAATTATTAATGCTAAAAATAAGCTCGGGTGAAGCATATATGAGCTTATTGGGCTGCGTTAGCCCAATAACTATAACCCGAAAGGTATCAAAGGTCCGACAAGTTTCTATAAGCCAGACAAACCCGTCTAAGCTCACAAGAGAGGCTGTTTTGCTTATATAGTCCGTAATGACCTTGATATATGGCTGTTAAGGTCCCGTTTAATGGCCCAATAAGGTTTCTCATGCACATTATTTTCCCTAACGAGCTCAAGAAGCCTTATAAACCTTTGATAAGCTCACGTGAGCTTATTATAAGCGTGACCCCAAAAAAGGACTGGTTGTGGCCCAATAAACATTCGTTAATGGACTGTTGGGTCCAACAAGGTCCGTTAGTAGCCCATTAAGCCTATTAGTGATATAAATGGCTCGTTAGGACTACTAGCACCAAAACAAGTTCGTTAAGGCTACATATGAGTCGAGTTTATCATATGCAATCGTCCTATTAGTTAGTATACTCTTCCCAAGCCACGCCATTATGTCTTTCGTGAAATGTTTACGTGTGATTTTTGTGTATTTCGTACATACAAGTTAGTGATCATATAGGTTTCCCTTTCTTGTAATTAAATGAAAACGTTTAATGCCTTAGTTCATTTTTAAATCACATTTTACATCTCTTAGCACCCCACAAGTGATAATATACATGTGTATATGCGTGTAACATGCATGCTTTGCATTTAGCATGCATAAGCTCACGTTAGTTTGTTATCTACAAACTAACGTGACCAAATCGACTAGAAATCAAAGAAATAATTGTGACACGAATGAGTATAAGCTTAGTTCGCAACTTACAATAGTCCTAGTGATCGGTTTCGAGTTGGACGTGTAGAAGTAAGTAGAAACAACCCGAATGGAATGACAACCCAAATTTCGTGCTTAACCTTGCTCCTAAAACCCTATCCTTCACTTGAATGCTCCTTATATGTTCTTGCTAGTGACCTTAGGGCTTCGTTTTAAGTAGTGGTGTCGAATTAATGTTTGAGTTGGGTCGGCTGTGATGAATTCGAAACCAAGGGAGAAAGCAAAGGTGGTTTTGCTTTGAGAGAGTGTTTGAGAGTTGTAAGAAAATGTCAAGTGTCAAGTAGGAGTGGTTTATATAGGCTTAAGAATTTAGTTAGCTCACTTAGTCCTTGTCTAAGCCAAACCGTGCCCTATTAGTGGTTTTATGGTTTCTAGTTAGTTCAAATGGTTTTGCTAATACCTCTCCAAGTACACCTCTTAATTACATGATCATGGTACAAGATTTCTTAAGATTTGGAAATCTTATGGTTTGTGTGGGTGATTGTTTGGCCGCGGGTATCAAAGGGAACAAAGAGGGATCCAAAGTGGTTAATATCCTTTGTGTATTAAGCTAAGTGGAGACATTAAGGACACTCTTTAATAAATCCTAGGTTGTACATGTACTTAGGAAAATTTCTAGTTGTGTATGTATGTGAGACGTGTAACTTATGGGTTTTTGGCTTACCCATTTTCGGCCAAGTGACATATTAACACAAGAAATTATTAACCTTTGTGTTTAAGGATTGAAAGTGGTTATTGGTTTGAGTCTAGGTAAGTCTAGGTATTTCCGGAGTGTGTCTGAACGTATTTTATTGTAAAACGTAAGCCTTTCACGCGACCAATAAAAATAAAACGCGTAAAGTCAATAATTATCTTCCTAATAATTACATAACACTTGCTTGACGTAAACCTTAATTTATTTGGTGACCGTTTACGTTGACTGATTATTTCTAGTCTACGCGATTTAGCTTAAAAGTTAAATTAAAATTAAACGTGTATCGGACTAAAGTAAATAGTGAAGAATAACGGGAGTCGTAAAATGACCTGATATTGAAAAATGTTACAGTCTCCACCCGTTAAAAGGGCTTTGTCCTCAAAGCTTAAGACCTTGTAGTGGATGACGAAGTCCGGTTTGTGAAGAGATGTGGGTATTTCTTTTTGAACGAATCTTCACGTTCCCAGGTGAACTCTGGACCTCTCCTAGAGTTCCAGCGAACTTTAACCAATGATATCCGGCTTCGCTTTAATCGTTTGATCTCCCGTTCCATGAATTCAATGGGCTCTTCCATAACTGGAGCTTATCATCAACGTGAATTCCTTCCAACGACATGGCTAATGGTTTATCAGCGTAACATTTCTTTAGATTAGACACATGGAAAGTATGGTGAACCCTGCTCAACTCTTGGGGAAGTTCCAGCATGTAGGCAACCTTCCCAACCTTGGCTAACACCTTGAAAGGTCCGACATATCTCGGGTTCAACTTGCCTCGCTTACCGAATCGTACAACCCCTTTCCAAGGTAAGACCTTGAGCATAACCCTATCCCCAACTTCAAAATCCATCGGCGTTCGCTTCAAATCAGCGTAGCTGTTTTGTCGATTCTGAGCAGCTTAAATTCTCTGCTTGATCAGGACAATCTTTTCCGTTGTTTCTTGGATAATTTCTGGACCAGTCAGTTGAGCTTCTCCAACTTCACCCCAGCACACCGGTGATCGACATTTTCGGCCATAAAGTGCCTCATAAGGTGCGGCCTTTATGCTAGCGTGATAACTGTTTTTATACAAAAATTCGGCTAATGGCAAATGCTTAACCCAGCCTTTTTCAAAATCGATCCCACAAGCACGTAGTATGTCCTTGAAAGTTTGAATAGTCCTCTTGCTTTGGCCGTTGGTTTTCGGATGATACGCGGTGCTCATACTCAAATTTGTACCCAAAGCTTTCTGAAATGATCTCCAAAAATTTGATGTGAACCTCCCATCACGATCACAGATGATTGAAACAGGTATTCCGTGTCTTGCTACTATCCTGTTTAACCCTGCCAACTTGTCCAATGGATCATTCTCCCTTATTGGCAAGAAGTGAGCAGATTTTGTAAGTCGATCCACAATCACCCAGATGGTGTTAAAACCTTATGACCACTTAGGAAGCTTGGTGATAAAATCCATCATGATATTATCCTACTTCCACTTGGGTATTGCTGGTTGTACTAACAATCCTGATGGCCTCTGATGTTCGGCCTTGACCTTCGCACATGTCAAACACTTGCTAACATAGATGGCGATGTCAGCTTTCATATTGGGCCACCAATATAGCTTCTTCATGTCTTGATACATCTTTTCAGAACCGGGATGGATACAATATTTTGACTTATAGGATTCGTTCATAATCACGGATCTTAAGTCGCCATAGCAAGGCAGCCAACTCCTGCCGTTTAAACATAAGGTTCCATCGGCGCGTGGTTCCAACTTTTCCTTGGGTATATCCCTTCTGATCATACCACCTACATCTTCTTTCTTAAGATTCTCTGGTTTTAGGTCTTCGATCTGAGCTTTTAGTATTTGTTTGGGAAGATCCAAGCCAATAGTCGTAACTAAGGCTTGAACCCGCAATGGTTCAATCCGTTCCTTACGGCTCAATGCGTCGGCCACTACGTTTGCCTTCCCCGGGTGATAACGAATGTCACAATCATAATCACTTAGCAATTCTAACCAACGGCGTTGCCTCATGTTAAGCTCCTTTTGGTCAAGAATGTGTTGTAGACTTTTATGGTCGGTGAACACGGTGCATTTGGTTCCATATAGATAATGTCTCTATATCTTTAGAGCAAACACCACCGATCCAAGTTGTAAATCATGAGTGGTGTAGTTCTTCTCATGAATTTTTAATTGTAAGAAGCATAGGCAATCACCTTCTCTATCTGCATCAATATAGTACCTAAACCCTTGTGTGAAGCATCACAATAGACCACAAAATCTTTGCTTCCTTCAGGTAAAGCCAGAATTGGCGCACTACACAACTTCTGCTTTATTAACTGAAAAGCGTTTTCTTCCTTTTCACCCCAATTAAATTTGATTCCTTTCTGAGTAAGCTTCGTCATTGATTTAGCAATCTTCGAAAATCCCTCAATAAACCTTTGATAGTAACCAGCCAACCTAAAAATTGGCGGATCTCCGTCGGTGTCTTAGGAGATGCCTAATCCTTGATAGATTCTATCTTGGCTAGATCTACATGAATGCCTCTGCTATCAATGACATGACCGAGAAATTGTACCTTCGGAATCCAAAATTCACACTTTGAAAACTTGGCATACAACTTCTCTTTCCTAAGCAATTCCAAAATTGCCTTAAGATGTTCTTCGTGCTCTTTCTTGTCTATTGAATAAATAAGTATATCATCAATGAAGACGATTACGAACTTATCCAAGTAGGGCTTGCACACTCGGTTCATGAGGTCCATGAATACCGCAGGTGCGTTTGTTAGCCCGAATGGCATACCCTGAAACTCGTAATGACCATACCGAGTTCGGAATACCGTCTTTAGAATGTCTTGTTCTCGTACTCTCAGCTGGTGATAACCCGATCTCAAATCTATCTTTGAATAAATGCTGGATCCATGGAGTTGATCGAATAAATCGTCGATCCTTGGGAGTGGATAATGATTCTTTACTATTAGCTTATTTAACTCTCGGTAGTCAATGCACATCCTGAATGACCCATCCTTCTTTTTGATGAACAAAACCGAGGCTTCCCAAGGTGAGAAACTAGGTCTTATGAAGCCTTTGTCGGAAAGCTCTTGTAGTTGTTCCAATAATTCCTTCATTTCGGACGGTGCCAATCGATACGGTGCTCGAGCTACGGGCGCGGCTCCTGGAATCAAGTTGATCTGTAATTCTACTCGTCGTGCTGGAGGAAGACCCGGCAAGTCCTCACAATACATTTTCAAAAAATCTCGAACGATTGGTACGTCCTTAAGTTGCTTTCCTTCCGACTTGTCCTACTCCTTCTTGGCGGATATCTATGCCAAAAAGATCTGACATCTTTTTGCCATGTACTCTTGAGCCTTTGAACAAGAGATAATAGTCAACTGAGATTCTTCGCCGTTGTTACTTTCATCACCACGAAAAATCAAGGTTTCATTCCCATAGGGAATTCGAACAAGTTTCTCATCACACACGATCACGGTGTGACACTTTCTTAACCAATCCATGCCGATAATAACGTCGAAACTACACAGTTCTACGGGCATTAGATCTATGTTGGACGGATGGTTTAAGAAATTTAAAGTGCAACCCCGTATAATAGTATCTATCCTGACTATTTTCCCGTCAGCTAATTTGACGTCATAACTATTTTCTAATGGAGTTGGGGCGATGTCAATCAGGGAACTAAACACAGTAGATATAAAACTTCTATCGGCACCAGTGTCAAATAAGATAGATGCATGGCGGTTTTTTAAGAGGAACGTACCTGTGACAACATTGAAGTCCGGGTTCCTCGATGCATTCCCATTCTTCTCTGCATTTCCAACTGCGTATACCCAGCCTTGTGCATTACCATTTCCCCCATCCTTATTCTTTAATTTTGGACAATCTCTCCTGAAATGTCCTGCAGCTCCACATTCAAAACAACCATTCCCCTTGGGAACTGCCCTATTGTCCCTCTAAGCATTAGCAACATTAGTGTTGCTAGAACCTCTGCACTTGCGGGCAAAGTGCCCTACCTTGTTACATTTGTGGCATTTCTGAGTACACGAGCCATTGTGATGAAAATGGCACTTGGTGCACTTAGGCAAAGATCCACCATATGGATTCTTTTCACCCAACCCCATATTGTAGACCTTGGCAACATTATCTCTCTTAAAGGGTTGTTGTTGATGGTCATGGTTGTTTCTGGATGAATCATCAGCCTTCCTTTTGTTGCCAATCTGCCTTTCCGCATAGGTGCGGAGTTTCTGATCCATCAAGTCGTTGGCCAACTCAATATTCTCATCCAACATCTTGGGTTTGGAAGACTTCACATTTCCATAAATATTATCAGGGAGTCCACTGATGTACTTGTCAACCTTCTTAGTTTCATTAGCAACAAACTTGGTACATATCATGGTTAGCTCTTGGAAACGTTCAGTGTATGTTGGAACATCGTTCCCTTTGACCTTTAGGTTCCACAACTCGATTTCTAGTTTCTTGATTTCACCCTGCAGACAATACTTGTCCGTCATTTTCTTTTTAAGTACTTCCCAAGTCATTGAATATGCATCAGGACTTAAGGTTCATATCTGACCATTCCACCAAGTCAAAGCAGCCCCTAATAGAGTGCAGGTGGCAAACTTAACCTGATTTTCAATAGCACAACCACTGATATTGAAAACTGATTCCATCTTTTCAATCCACCGGGTTAAACCGACAACGCCTTCGTTTCCTTTGAAGTTTAATGGTTGACATTTCATGAAGTTAGCGTAGAAACAATGGCGTGTAGTTTACACATTCCTTCGGTTATCCCCGTATAAACTGTGGATTCCGTCTCCATTGGTGGAGTTTCATAGAAGAGCTTGATCAATCATAGCTTGAACGGATTCTGGAGTCATGTTGTTTGGGTTGGTGTTGTTAGGAGGGGTATTCGGTCCTCGTCTTGTCACAGGTGCCATGATTCGTCTAAATCACAAGAGATAAAATGTGAGGTCATGACAAGATATACAATAATTTACAGATGAGACAACAACACAAGAGAGGTGTATAGTACAACATACACATCTATTTCATTCATAACTTGGAAAATTTTACATGAAATAGTTTTTGGTATACAAAATACAATACAAAAGATCTAAGGCTATGCTAACAGGGAGAGCCACTAATACTTAACATGCCTGACAAGTGCCTAGCAAAGTAAAATGATATAAACCACTAGATGTGACTATCGGCATCTCTAGAAGCATCCTGCTGATCTGGAACTCTAGCATCTGATCCTGGCTGTCTAGCTCTCCTTCGCTGCTCTCGCAGTGCTAACAACTCGGCCTGCATGTCACCCATCTCTCGTCTCATATCTCTCATCACTCGGAGAATCTCTACCATATGTGCCTTACGTCTACGGTTAGTCTCTCGCAGCTCTGCCATCTCAGTCTGCTGCATCTGGGAGTTAGTCTCATGTACCTGGTGTTGTGTCTCAATAAGAGTACCCTGCAGCTGTAGCTGTGTCTGATGTGCCTGGATCTGGGACTCGTGTGCATACACCTGCTCACGGTGGGTCTAAAGCTCATAATGGACTGCCTGACTCAATCCTACCGAATGGACTGCCTGACTCAATCCTCCACAATCAGTACTGTCTCCTGATGAGCTATCCTGTCCTCCATAAGCAAGTCGACCCGCTGCAAGTCCATAGTGACTTGCTATGATATACGAGTCCTACTATCCTGAGCATCCTCTAATAGAGCATATAAGTCCTGTGTATCATGCTCATGGAGCTCAGTAAGCTCTGTAACCCTAGTATTGGCCTCTCCCAAGGTCATAGGTGCTATCTCAGGAACTGCCTCTGCCGGATCCACCCAAGTATCCCTAATACCATACCCAACCTCTCTAATCCCTCGTCGTCTCTCTTCAGCATCTAAGGTGCTGACAAACCCATATTCTACCCCTTGACCTCTAGTAGGTCTAGTAGTAGAACTCTCCCCGACCTCATACCTGGGGCCTAGAGCAAACAAACATAACCTCTTGCGAGGTGGCCGCTCGAAATCGGGAATATCATCCCTACGGTCAACAAGTGGTGGTATGTATAGAAATGGTCGTAGTGGTGGTAGTAGAGGTGATGTAATACGGCAGTAACCGCATCAACAAGGGCCTGAGTGGAGGCTATCCTAAGTGTCTGGATTTGGGTTGGACACCCAGATGATGGTAGTAATGGTGATGACACAGGTGGTGGTGATGAATGTGCAGATAGGGTCATACACCTAGCAAGGTGCTCCCCTGCAGAGGGTGGTAATAGTGAGATATGTCGTGATGGTGGTGGAGTAGGCATGGCTAGAAGTCTCTCAACCTCTGCCTCGGGTGGAAGGGATATGGAAGCTTGAAGCCGGACAGTAATCCTAGCTCCAGTGGTAGTAATGTCAGTGGAGGGTGGTGGTGTAACAGGCTCTGTTCCCTCAGGTGGGGAAACAAGCTCAACAGTAGGTACAACAACAGCGGAGTCGGCCGGAGCTGGGTGCTCCTCCTCCTCCTCATCATCGGCGTCATCCCCGGATGAATCACCGTCATCATCATCTCCATCCTCTCCCCCGTCTATGGGATAATCGACCGGACCATCCTTGGTCTCATCATCGTCATACTCCTCTGGATCCTCTTCTGGATTCGACTCAACAACATTTCATGGGTGACTCAGCAGTAGTGAAACAAACAGGATGTGGGTAACGGCTGTTCCTCGCTGGAAAAATGCGTATCCTATAAGATGGTATATACTCAGGGACTAGGCTCTCGGCACATAGTCAGGATATTGTGGTTGTCCATGACACATAGGCTCAACGCTCATCATCGTCCTGTGGTACTTGGTTGGTTTTTGTCTGTGGCTCCTCGGGGCAGGTATGTAATCCGGTGATGGTGGGGCTACCGGCTGCATAAGGAGTCCATTGTATCCGTATACGATGACTCGTGGAGGACCATCGTCCGACAGCTCCTCGTCAGCTCCCCAAAATACCATCCCTGACTCAGAATCGGTGTAGACAGAAGTGTAGGTAATCGCAGTGATGCAGGAAGGACTTGGACTGCTGTAAAAACAAAATAGTTTATATAAAGTATTTATTTTAAAGACTCTTATAGTAATAGTAATATACATTTATATACTCGTATATCCAATCATGCATGCACTTTGTAAACTACTTATTTCTAAAACAGTGTATGTCCATGTAAAGTATATATGCTAGTTGCAAAACAAGTAATGTATGTATGTCCCGTGCAAACCCCATTTGTGAATGCAGTGTTTGAAAATGGTTATAGTCCAGACAAAAACTTTTGACCTGGTTCTCTATAACCTTGGCTCTGATACCAATCTGTAACACCCCCAAATCTGAGTTGCAGCGGAATATTGAATATCCGAGGGCGTTACTTCATAGATCAATAGCACAAGATATGAGAACGACCACTAAACATGTCGTTTTAAAAAGATACATTGGATTAACAAAATACTTGTTCATTACATAAGCTCATGGCTTCAAATTGTTCGACAATATAAGTAAAGATTCCGGTTTATAACAAATATTCCCAAAATGTAATACGACCCAAATCTTTAGTATTGACTCTCTCCAAAGAGTAACCCCCAATGTATGCTCGGGCTCATCGTGCCTTATTGACCTGAGAAAAACATGCTTAAAACGTCAACATAAAGTTGGTGAATTCATAGGTTTATGTAAATCAATTGTAGGACCGCAAGATTTCCAAGTGTATGATTAAGCAACAGATGCAAACATCATAAAAAGTAATTACATTTTCCTAAGCTCATGACACTGAAGCTCGACATGTATGAATGCAATAAATTGCCAATATTTGCCCGTGAATGATGTTCTAACCCGCAACATCCCAAATCCGACATGGTATACGTTTGTTGTCCGGCAAACCGGCACAGTGAGCGCTACTCACCCAAACGGGGACGTCAATCCCAAATAGATCTATTTATAACACTCGCGCTTACAATCTAGTAATTGACAGTTCATGATAAAGGGCTCAGTGGGTTATCGCTACTTAGGCAAACACGTAATCATTGTATAAAATGTACACTTGCGTCCAATTTGTAAAACAAAATATGTTCTCATCAAAAGATGTAAAAACATTTATATAATTGTAAAGCATGGGGCTATTAAATAACCTTTGTATGTAGGCCTTTGAATGATAATTATTCCAAGTATGGCAAATGATCGCTACCCGTCAAATACCTAAGTAAATACGGCCAGTCTTAGTCTACAACTTTAGGCTAACGACTTAATGCATAAACTACAATAAATTGCTAGTTCATATATACTGTTATCACTTAAGTGGTGGTGCACATGTTTATTGTATTTGTCTTTACTTGATGGCACTTGGGAAGGTATACGACTACACACGTTCAAGTATATGCATAAACGTTATTAACAAATATACATATTTATTAAGTCGTGTTTTAATTTGTATAATGTCCGATAAATATTATAACTTGTCCGATTCGCTAAGTGTTTATTAAAATCACTTCCGTTCATAAAATACCCTTAGGTTTTTCTATATTTACAAAAATAGTCCCTATGTTTATGAAAATATAATATTTACATTTTAAACCCTTAGGTTTCCACATTTACACCTTTAGTCCTTTAACTTTACAAAAATTACACTTTAGGTCCTTATACTTTCAAAACAGTCCCTTAAGTTTCAGAAATGACAAAACAGTCCCTAAACTTTATAAATTTAGTTTTGACAGTTTTAACCCTTAAGTTTACAATTTGACACTTTTAGTCACTTAACTTGTAAAAATCGCATTTTAAGCCCAATTAAGTTCTACAAGTGACAATAGGTTTCATTAGATTCCAACAAGCTACACAAGCTGTGGCAGCTTATAAATAAGCTTGGATGAGCTTATTTAGGCTTATTGGGCTTAGTGGGCTCGTTAAAGTCCATTAAGCAAATTAATGGTCCAATTAAGATTCTAAAAATGCATAAGTTCTCATTTGGCTTATAAAAGCTTATGTGAATTTGTTTGGCTTAATAATAAGCTCGGATGAGCTTATTTGAGCTTATTGGGCTAGTTAGCCCATTTAGCTCAATTCGAATAGGTCCAAAAAGAGTTTACACATGATACGACTTATTTTCCAAGTTTCATTAAGCACTTGGGATCTGTTTTAGGCTGTTTTCACAATTCGGCTTATTTATAAGCCAATAGGCCTCGTTTAAGGGCTTTTGGGCCCATTAAGAGCTCGTTAAGCATTCTAAGCCTTTGGGCTTGTTCTATTAAGGTCCATTAGCACTTTTTACTTCCAACAAGCCCTAACTTTCTTATTTAGCTCTTCAATAAGCTGTTAAAGCTTATTTGACTATTGGGCCTGCTATTTGGGCTTCACTGGTGGGCTGTTAAGCTCATTTGTGTCCCGATAAGGTTTCTCCTGTGTGTCTTACAATCTAACGAGTTAAGTAAGCCCTTTAACTCTTCAATAAGCTCAAGTGAGCTTATTAATAAGTTATGGGGCCCTAACTAACAGACTGTTGGGTCCATTGACGTCCGTAAATGGACTGTTGGGTCTAACAAGGCCCGTTAGTGGTCTGCTTAGCTTAGCAGTGATATTAAGCTCGTTAATATTCCTAGCAAATCAAAATAAGCTCGCTTAGCACACATAATGGTCGTATTCATCACATGCAATCGTCTAATTAATTCGTATACTCTTTCCCAAGCCAAACTATCAAGTTTACGTAAAGTGTTTACGCATAGGTTTTGGCAATTAGTTTTTAAATAAAAACATGTAACTCTAGTCTTGTTAAGCCTCGTTTTATATATGTTACTCATTTTATCACCACACAAGATCATATACTCGTATAATAAGTGCGTGAACCATGCATGGGTGGAACCATGCACTTTCATGCTCACGTTAACTTGTTAAGCACAAGTTAACTGTGACCCTTACGTCTAGACAATAAGAAAATGAATAAGGTATGAATGTACACGGGTTAACACTCTACTTACAATGGTCCTAGCTTCTTGAATATGTATTGGAACGAGTAGGATGGCAACCCAATGAGTCATACCCGAATGTATATCAACCCTAAGCTTCAAAGCTTATCGATTAACCCAATCTTGGCTCGTGTACCCTCTTATGACCTTGTATGAAGACCTTAGTACCACTTACATGTTCGAGTGAGCTTAGATGTGTATGTGACGAATTATTTAGGTTCGGTTATGGTATGATCCAAAATCAAAGAGGAGAAATAAGGATGATTTTGCTTAGGAGAATGTTTAGGAGTTTTCAAGAAGTGTCAAGTGCCAATATGAGTGGGTTTATATAGACTTAAGGTTAGTTAGTTTTCCTAGTTTCTAAATAGCCAAGCCAAACCGTGCCCTACGTGGGTGGGTTTAGAGGATTCTACGTTAATCTCAGATGGTATTTATATTACTTCCTAGTTACAAACTCTTTAATGTACAAGTAATGGTCAAAAAGATTTCTGAAGATTTGAAAATCTTATGGGTTGTGTGTTGGTGCTTTGCTTGTCGCGGGTATCAAGAGGGCAAAAGGATCAAATGGTTATTATCCATTGTGTATTAAGTTAACTAGGAACATTAAGGACATGGTTTAATTAAACTCTTGATGTATATGTACTTAGTGTAGATTTTCTAGTGGTTTAGGCATGTGGGACGAGTAGGGCTTGGATCAAAAGGAGATTATGTGTGATTTTTACACAATGGGTATTGGTTTCTAAGTACTAGTACATTCCATTTATAAGCTAATTGTTGTACAAGATTGTGTAAGTATCCAATGTGTTATGGTTTTTGTTTACCTCTATTCGGCCACAATGGGTTATTAACACAAGAATTGAATAATTTTTGTGTTTAAGGTTTAAAAGTGGTTAAAAATGGTTATTGGTTTGATGCAATTATGGGACAAGTCTTATATCCATTTCAAGAAAATCAACGAGATTACTTTTCAAACGACACATTTAGAGGTCGTTCTCTTGTATCTTGTGCTGTGGTATCTATGATCTGAGCAACGCCCCACGACCAATATTTCCGCTTCGACACTTTTTTGGGGGTGTTACACCATATCCTCTATCATAATGCTTGAAGTCTAGGGATAGGATATGTTCCCTTTCATATCCCTTGAGCATCCCACTGTCAAATAGCCATTGTTCTTCTTTTTGTAGAGATGACCCTGCTCATAACAAATATGAGATTTGTTTCCTTTGGGTGGACCAAGCCAATAATGACCATTGGTATCTGCCTTGTGCATCAAACATAAATATGTCTCATTCAATAGTAATATTAATGCACTATTAAGTTTGGTGGTTTCCAAACCTCATGCTGAGCAGGCCCTTTAACTAGCTATTAACATGATTTTCCCCTCTACGCATTAACTCTGCTAATTTGGCCTCGCAGTAGTAACTGCTTTTGGCCTGCAGTACTAAAATTTCCCGTTGCAGTATTATTAACTTTTTGATAAAATTTTTGTTTTAGGTTAAGGTCTGTTCTTGTTTTGATAGGGCCTCTTTACAGTTGATTGTATCTGATTTTATAACAAAACATGGCAAATGGGTTCTAGCACTTAACAAAATGTAGTTTTGGAGCAAGCATTGTTTGGCAATATTAACAGGCCTAGCAGTATTAAGTGATCTTAGGCCAGTTTTCATTAAAACTGCTCTTGGAACTATGTTCCTGTGAGCACTAAAGTGAGCCTTTTTAGCAGAATAATTGTAATTCACCCTTGTATAATTATTCCTAGATATCACCCTTTCCCTTTGATGGTTATTGCTGTCAGCCTGCTCTTGGGTCTAAAACTTCCACAATAAAAAAAACAAGCTTATTTGTAAATACAAGTCCTTCCTAGTTGTTCGGACTTCTTGAGATTATTCCAGGTTTTTTTGCTTTCTCCCTTTAGGAAATAATTTATGACCTTATAACATTTCAGCCATACTTAAATAGTTTCCTAATGGTTTTTTTTCTTGTTGTTTAGTTCCAACCAATTCCTCTTAGCAAAACAGTAGGAAGAAAACAGTTTTCCTTTCTTTTGATACTTTATCATCTAAACACCATTTCCTTAACCAAATTAGGGCATCAGGAGTTTCCATCTAACTCATTAGTAATATACTTTACTAATCTACCTCTTACTAGTCTTAGGCCATATCTTCAAATTAAGACTGTTGGTAACTCCTTAGACCAGAGTGGACAAATCAAATTTTGGGGTGAAATAACCTGTAGGGGGAGGTGGAACAATCAATTATAGCCTAACAATACCCCCTCACACTCTGTTTAGTTTCATCAGGTATCTGACTCCCTATTTATTTGTCTAGACTCTTAGAAGCAATTTAACTAAATTTTTCACTCTTTTATGTTGATTGATTTCTTTTTCTTGTTAAGCTTTTCTATACTCACTTTTAACGGCATGATAATTTTTGAGTCTTTATAGGACGATTATTCTTTTAAGTATAGGCAAAGTTGCTCATCAATAAAATTAACCTTATTCTTTTGGTAGGAAGACAAGTTTGCTCTTCACAGAGGCTAACCATCTTTTTTTTTAAGTTGCTAATTTTAATATCTCAGATTTGTTAACACTCATTCTTAAATCATCTAGTTGATGATGTTATAGAGTTTCACAAGCCTTTTTAGTACCATGCTGTTTGATAACATTGTTTTGTCATTCTTGTAACCTCCAGAGTTGAAATAAGCACATATGAGCACTGTCTTGTAGGGACTGACTATCAGGTCTGTCATTTTGCTCCAGTCCAAAACCGTGATACAGTTTATAGCCACCATGGCTGTGGAAGATAGTTTCTTACACATTTATTGTTCCTTCTTAGTGTTGGTCTTAGAATTCTTGTTCCTGCTATCTTGGTTCTCTAAGTCCCTCTGCATTCCCTTGCAAAAGTGTCCCATCTTCTGTGGCAAGTGAGAGTTTGAAACATCCACCTTGGAATTGTCTTATCCTGCTGTGTCATTTCATTAATTAGTGAATCTTTTACCGTATTTCTAGGAAAAACCTTCTTGTCCGCATCGCTATGCAATGCCTAACTACCGTTTTTTAAATCTATCTCTTCTATTTCATCTTCATGAATTTGTTCAAGGTCCTTATATACAAATTGAGACTTATTTGGTTGACTAGCCAAAAATGCATATATAAACGGTACGTGTTCATCATTAATGTTAGCTTTATAACTTGAGTACTAGCAGTGCCTAACTTGAGTGATAGTAAGGGCTAACGTTGAGTTTTTAGAAGTGCTAACTCCATAAGCACATTTAACTTTAATTTAGTACTGCTAGGGTGGATGACACAAATCCATATTCTGTACTAAGCTTGAGCTTGCAGTTCTATTGTTAACCTCTTTTTTTCAACAATCTTGAAAATTGTTTCGTAGGTGATCTCTTCAAAGCTCATTGTATTTAGATCAGGTTTATTCCTCCAGACCACAACATGAGTATTCTACTCAGAAGGCAGACTTCTCAAAAATTTCAAATTGAGATCTTCTTGTGAAATAGTTTCACAAAGATTAGCCAGTGACTTACAATCGTTTGAAGCCTAGTTTAAAAATAGGAAGTCAAGAAGAGACTCTGTGCTTTGGAGCAATGAAGTTCTCATCATTTGCTTTGGAAGAGTCTTCTAAGTTTGCTTTGTGGCTTTCATTACACCAATATCTTGTTTGTTTTATAGCAGCAAACAAAGTCTTAGCACTCTCTTTGTACTGATTAAAATATGTCATTAGATGTTCATTAGGAAGTGCCATCAGTAACATACTTCTTGCCTTCACATCATTCTTCTTTTGAACCTTTTCTTTAGTAGTTACAGGACCTGGTATTAGTGAAGTTGAGGAACCATCAGCATTTGTTGTTGTTTAAGGTACTACTTTGAATGAGTTTCCATTCTCTATGACATCTCATAGAGCATAGTCTTGTACTTGAAAGTATTGTTCAATCCTTAGCCTCCACATATCATATTTACCATGTTTGAGAATGGGCAACTTTGCGAATAGAGTAATGGTTGTTGTGCTGTTTATCTAGATCTATCTCTTCCTTGTGTGGTAAAGATTTATTTCTTGTTAGTTTCTTCTAGATCAATGTTTCAGACACAAAGCTCTGGTTGATTCACTTGTTTGATCCCAACTTACGATTGATTCCTTATTATAAAGGTTAAGTTACTTTGGATAGAACCAAAACAACTATGATAGAAACTTTGTGAATACTAAAGAGTATGCGGAATCTACTCTTTAATACTTAGAAGAATATTAATGAAATAATAAACTGTATAAACAATGATATTACTGAAAAGCTCTAATATTATTATTATTAATAATACGAGTACTCTGTGTAGTACTAGGGTTTACAACCTTGAAGCTATATATCAAAAATGTATATGTGTATATATATAACCATAACCTATGATCTCCTTTTATACACCAAGGAGTCCTTTACAAGATAACTACAAATCTTCTATAATTCTAATAGATAACTGCAAATCTTCTAACTTAATAAGATATACACTGAATAAGTCAATACATATCACTTAATACGTCTTTATCACTTTAGCAGTCTTAATCTTCATGCAGCAGTCTTAAGTCATTCAGCAGTCTTAAGTTAGTACTGGCAGTACTAACTTACTCTAGCAGTACTAACTGGTTAGTACTGGCAGTTGTAACTTGAGTAGTACTAACTGTTGGCTTGGTAGTACTAAGTATGTAGACTTTTAATTCCCAACCCTAAACATCTAGTCATTCAAACTGATGAAGTTCCTCCTGCATCGCTTCAATCCAAGCATGATCAACCATTGCTTCTTTTATGTTTTTTGGTTGTGCTCGACTCACGGTGAGTGCAAACATAAAGATTTCACCATAAGTTTCTAGTTGTCGTCTTGTTCTAACTAGCTATGAAGGATTTCCAAGAACTTGTTCCAATGGATGGTCTCTTTTCCAACAATATTCAGAAGGGTGTCTTGGTAGAATGTATGCATGTTTGACAAATCAACATGGAGAGAGGATGACTCTCCCACTTCATGTATCGGTGTACCGAAAGGGTTAATAAATCCGTCTTTGCCAAACTATGCATTGACTGGTTGATTAATGTTTCCATCAGCATTGACAGTTTGTTCTTGAGTTGTAGGTTCAAATGTTGTTTGAATATCCAATTGAGCTAAATCTTCAGCAACGGTTGTTGAAGTAGATGGAGTTGTGTTTGGTTGTTAACGTTTATTGGATACATCAGCAGTAGTAATAATGTAAGACTTTGACACAACTTGAGTAGCTCTATTGAAATATTCATCGAACATCAGACCAAATAAGATTTCCAACTCTTTAAGTGACGTTGTTACTGTCTTGTCTGCTATAGGAACATTTCTTGACTTTAGGTTCAGGGCCTGATAACGCTCAAATTGAGTATGTTTTGGGAGCGTTATTCGTACTTTTGTATTGGTTATTTGGTCAGTTGCCTATGGTTTTATTACTCGATTATGTCAAAACATGCTTTCTAGTGTAATTGCAGCCAAGTATAGGAAAACAAGAGAAGAATAATGGAATAAGTGAAGTTTATCTCAAGTACGAAGAATCTCGTGTCAAGATCAAGTGCGGAAGCTTCTCGAGTAAAAGAAATCTGATTATTCAAGCTTCCAAAACCTAAGATCAAGTTGTAATAAAGATATGATAAAGAATGAAGGCCCACGGCCAAGCACAACTCAAGCAAGACCTTAAACGCAAAGTCTAATAAAAAGATTCCACGGACGACCTCCCAGACGCCCGGCTGGAGATCCTGTCGCCCGGCAGACAGTATGCCACCTGACAGAGGGTCGTGCCGCCCGGCTCTTAGTGACCACATTTTCTATTTCACTCTTGAAGAAACCTGAGTAACCATGAAGGATCTAGAACCTCTAAACCGACTTTGGACACCCCTTTAGCCCCTGGAACCGTGACAAATCAGTAGTATAAATAGATGACCTCTATGCCTCATTTTAACATACACTCCACTCTTCTCTAAACCAAAAACCCTAATTCATGTAGCCACCACTACTATCCAAAGCCATAAAAGTCTAGGAAAAGCTCCAGGAAAGTCAAGAAGGAGGAAGGATCCATCTAAGTTACAAGTTTGTCATTTTCATAGTTTACATTTCATTATCCTTTGCAATACTTTTGTAAGACTCTCATTATGTTTATGAATGCATTTATTTCTAGAATTATATCTTTATTTACCATGAGTGGCTAGTCCCTTTATGTGCTTGGTTAGATAATGTTTGTGGTATGATGATTCTGTAGAAACCGTAGAGGGGGGGGGGGGGGTGAATACGTTTCCTTTTAAAAACTTTAAATCTTTTATATCAATTTTTACAAGACTCACTGTCGGCGGTCCCATAAATATATGGGGGTCGGCTAGTACATCAGGGGGCCGCCGTATTTAAAGGGACCACCTCCAGAAGAGGTTTTCAGACTAGATCATTTTTATCAAATCACCAATCAAGTTTGACGTAATATGAGAAGTGTCGATAATGGATTTAAATTAAACCAGGCATATTCTTCAATTCAATCAACATGACAAATGTTTTCTACAAAGAGCTACAAAAACCATGACTAACTTAACATAAAACATCAATGCACACAATCATATAGACAATCAATGTGTATAAGGTAAAGCGATAAATGTAAAAGACATTAGTAAAGAGAAATGTAAAAAAGAAAATGCAAACCGCACCATGATGATTTATAGGGGTCGGTCACGAAGTCCTCTTTCGCCCTACTCCACTCCCCGGTATCCAACTCGGGGCGTGTTACTTCACTAATCAACAGCTCCCTTTCGGCGGAGGGGGGGAAAGGGGGGATAACTTATACCAATGCTTACATTATTTTCCGACACTAAGCTAGATGTCGAGTTCTTCTTCGGGTACAACCAAACCAGTTATGTTTTATGGCCCAACATAATAAACCTTGTGTTTTATGGCCTAAACACACAAACCGCGTCACTTCCATTATTTTTCGACACTAAGCTAAATGTCGAGTCCTAATCTTAGCTAGAACCAATCTACCACTTCACCAATGTATTTTAAGGCCTAAATTACTAACCAACCCACAATCAATACATCCAAATATACACATCATTTGGATCTACACACTACTAAATATTGGAAGACATTAACTCGATCTATATGTAACAAATGTTATAAATGGACTAATTAGACTACATAACTTCAGATCTTGAAGATGACCGAAGTTCTTCTCTTGCACTTAAGGAAAGGAGGAAAGGGTAGAAGATTGGATCACATTTAAACAAGATTAAACAAGTTAAATGATCAAAGGCTTAGAGAGATTTAGTAAGATCTAGAGAGAGAAAGAACTAAAACAAAATCATGCAAAAGGGTTGTGAAATCAGTTGGAGATGACCTACTATTTATAGGAGCTGAAAGTTGACAGTCTGGCAACGGCGGTCTCGACGACCCCAAATATATTAGGGGGCATCGACCCTATAAGGGGGCCGCCACTAGACTACGCTCCACTTTTTGTCTTTTTGTGGGGAATGTTGTATCTGGTATAGAAGCTTCCATTTTTGGGGGAAAACCAGATTTCAAATTTTATATTTAAATAAAATATTTCTTTTATTAAAAAGTATTTTGTGTTTATTTATTTTTATGAAAAATACTTTTGTAGAAATGTAATGGTTAAGAAAAAAATATTTTTCTTTGATCATCCTACAAGTTTAATTAGTTTGTACATACCTTATGTGATTTACGTCGGGTGCAAACAAATGTCGGTGTTGATGCAGATTTGAGACATCGAGTGTTGTTGATGCATGTATGCATTAATGATTTGTGATTACGAGTAACTTGCGTACTTTACGTTATGTATTACAAGTTACATGTTTGTCATCATTAAAATATAAAGAGATCGTATAGATTAAATATCGTAATATTTGCACTAACAATCTCCCCCTTTTTGATGATGACAAAATATGTAAACTATAACACATAGTAAAGTTTAAAAGTTACTCGTTTACACTCCCTTCTCCCCCTTTTGTCGAAGCAAAAAGGTATAATGTGGATTATGGTTGGAGCATATAGGTTGGAGGTTTGAGAAAAAGACATGAGAGAGGGTACGTGCTCCGAGTATATAGGTTTGAATTATGAGGAGAAGATATGAGAAATAAAGGTGAAGGTGACTGTGTTCCTTGGATAGTTTAGAAAAGGTCATGAGAGATGAGAAGTAGGCAAGAGAAGAAGTTAGGTACTTCAATTGTGTAGGTTAAAGGAATGAGGATGAGGTAGGTGATCCAAGTATATAGTTTGGAGGAATGTGAGAAATATGGTTAAGGAGATTTTGTGTTTCTTGGATAATTAAGAGGAGGTCGTGATAGATGAGAAGAATGCATAAAAGGAAAGTAGGTACTTCAAATATATAAGTTGAAGGTATGAGAAGAAGACCTCAAGGTTGAGGGCGACTTTGAAGTAGATGAGGTGAAGTATTTGGAGTATGGATGAGCCCTTCATCGTATTTGACAATCTCCTATCCTATCTTCCTATAAAGGTGAGCTTGCATCATCTTAGTGAAGTCTTCTATCATCATGGTTTAACCATCTCCATGCTATTTAACCACATATCTCCTAGCTCCCCCTTGCTTATTGCATCCCTATGATAATTACATTCCTTGAAAAGGGACTCTAGCGAAACCATGGATCAAATAAATTACCATCAAAACTCAAGACGTTCGATGAATTCAATTTAAATAAGTGGGACGCTTGTAAGTGCTCCCCCTCGGTGTAAGCTCCCCCTTGTTTGGAGCACCAAGGAATCAAGATATGGATGTGTGCTACAAAACAAAGTTAGTAAACAAGTGCACATATACATATAGCAAAACATTAGCGGGGAACTAGACATGCACTTCTAGGTTTTATTATTCTAAAGTATGACACTTTGAAAGAGAAGTAGAAACTAGACACAAGTAATCATTATTTTAAAAACAACCTAAATGATGAAATAAAAAGAATCGAATAGAAGTCGTAATGCTATGAAAGTAAGATAGTGAAGTAGACAGTAGAGCAGTAGTGCAGCAAGTAGATGTAGTAGAGAAAGAGAAGAAGGTTATAGTGGAGTGTAAAGGACAGTAAAATAGAAAGACGCAGAGAGAACAAAGCAAGCAATGGGAAGAGAAGAATAATTAATAGAAGTAGTAGAGAGTAGAGTAGGTAGAAGAAGATAGAGAAGAGAGTAAAGAGAAGAGAGTAAGATAAAAGTAGAGAGCGAGGATAAGAAGTAGTGGGAGTTGTAGAATTAGAGAAGAGAGAAAATAAGTAAGAAGAGATTAGTTGTCGAGGAGTGAAGGTAAGAGTGAGTAAGTTAAGATTAGGAAGTGATAGATAAGGTAAGAAGTGGGATGAGTAGAGAAGTAGAAATGTAGGTAGTAGAAGTGTTAGTATATAGTCAACAAAGAAGTAAGAAAAGAACAGAGTTGAGAAGTAAAAGTAAATGTCAAGATTAAAATAGTATACTATAGAAGAAGAAGTAAAGTAGTGTGAGAATGTGAGAAGGAGAGAAGTATAAAACCAGTTAGTAGAAAGTGAAGTTTTAGATAAAGAGAGTAGAAGGTAAAGAGAAGTGGTAGAGGTAGTCAGTGGTACAAAGGAAGAAGTGCAAGTACAAGCAAGAGGAGAGAGAAAGTTAGTAAGAGTAGTAGTGTAAGTTAGTTCAGTAAAAAGTAAATGAGAAGCAGAACAGAACGAGCAGTGAGAGGTAGTAGTAGAAGGAATGACGTAGAAGTGTTAGAAAGAGAATGTGAGGTAAGAAGTAACAAGAGTTGTTAGGTGGGTCGCTTGTAAGTGTCACCCAAGTAGATAAAGGAGTGGGAAAAAGTAGAAGCAAAAAAATAGAGAACAGTTGTAGAGTAAGTTTGGGAAGGATAGTTATAGAAACAGTAGTGAATAAGTAGAGAGTCATAGTGTAGAAGAGAGATAAAGAGAGAAGTAAAGAGAGTTAGTTACCGTGAGAAAGTTAAGTAAGTGTAAAAGAGGCAGTGTCAAGTTATGTCACAAGAGATGTAGAAAGTATAGGGAGCAAGAGAGTAGAGAAGAAAACGTAGAAAACTAAAGGAGAAATACAGTTAAGAGAGTAAGAGAGTAGTAGAAGTGAGTCAGAGTTTGAGGATTAGAGAGAAGAAGTAGTTATAAGTAGAAAAGTATAGAACAGTTGGATGATGTGGTCTAAAGGACAGTAAGTAGTAGAGTAGTAAAGTAAGTGCGTAGAAGAAGTAAGAAGTAAGACTAGTTGAGTAGTTGTTAGAAGAAGAGAGAGAAAAAGGAGTAGAGTGAGAAAGTTAGAAGAGGTAGTAGGAGTGAGGTGTAGTAATGGGAAAGAGAGTAATGTTAAGAGTAGTGGAAGTAAAAGTCCAGTTAAAGTGTTGAAAAAGGATTTTCAGAGAAGCAGAGAAAGCTGAGTTAGAGTTTTTAGTTAGGTAAGAGTATAGAGCAAGGAGAACTATGTTAGTATGTCCAGAGTTTGAGTAGAGATTAGATTAAAAGAGAAAATAGTGTGAGAGCAAATATAGAGAGAAAGAAGGTCAAAAAAGTAAAGAATAGAGAAGTAGTAGAAGTAGATAGGCTATAGAGTGGAGAGGGTAGATGAGAGAGAAGAGAGAGATGTAGTAGTAAGGAAGAGAAAGAAGTAAGTTTAGTGAGAGGAGAGAGAGTGAGGTGTAGAAACTAAGTAGTAGAAGGAGTGAAGTAGTAAATGAGAGATGAGTAGTAAGTAGAGTAGAGAGAGAAAAGTAAAGGGAGAGTAAGAAGTAGAGAAAAAGACAGTAGAGATGTAAGTGAAGACAGTAATTACGAGAGAGAGAAGTAGGAATACTATGAACAGAAGAAAGAAAGGAGTAGTGAGTTCCACGAGAGAAGTTGAAGTTGTTAGAGTAAGTAAGTTTAAGGGGAGAGAGAGCGTAGAGAGTGGAGTGTTGGAGTAAGAAGAGAGAAGTTGAGATAAAAAGTGCAGTTTAGAGTTTGAAAAAGTAGAAGTGAAAAGTAGAGAATAAGAAGATAAGGAAAGTTGAATGAAGAGTAGTGGGAGGGATAATAGAGTATAGTGAAAAAGCAGAGAATAGTAGTAAGCGATATAGGTATGTTTAAGTGGAGTAGTTAGCTGAAAGTGTAGAGAGAGTTGATGAAGACGAGAGAGAATAGAGAGAGAAAGACATAGTGAGATGAAAGTAGAGAAATAGAAAGAAGAGTATAGTAGTGAGTAGAGGAGAGAGAAAGTTGTATGAGAATGAGTAGAGAACAAGTTAAGTAAGTAGAGACTGTAAGAGAATAGTAGTAGTGGAACAGGTTAGCAGGAGAGAGTAAGAGGAAAAGTTAAGGAGTAAGAAAAGAGTAGAAGAGTAGAAAGTATGCTAGTAGATGATAGGAGAAGTCGAGAGTAGAGGAGCAATGAAAGAGAAGTGCAGAGTAGAAAGAGAAGAAGCTAGTAGTGTTGAGAGATAGTAGTAGAGATATGAGAGTAGTGGAGAAGAGAAGAGGTTATAGAGTGAAAAAGAGGGAAGAAGGGAAGAAGAGAAGTGAGAAGAAGAGAGAAGTTAGTGTAGTGATAGAGAGTAGAGTGAGAGTTCAATAGAGAGGTTTAAGTAAAGTAATAGCTATGTAGAGTCAAGAGTTGAAAGTTAAGTTTGTCAGTAGATGAGTAGTAGGAGTCATAGTAGTGAAAGGTGAGTTTAAGGTATTAGAAGAAAGAGTTGAGAAGAGTATAGAGTAGTTGTAGACAGTAGAGTGAGAGAGAGAAAGAGGATGAGACAGTAAGTAGATAGAGAAGAAAGTCTATCAGTAGTGTTAGTAGATGGTAGAGTAGTAGAGTAAAAAGTAAGTTATGAGTTAAGTAGTTAGCTGTGTAGAGCGTGGAGAGAAGTTATAGGTAGAGAGTAAGAGAGAGAGTAAGTGAGAGTTGTTAAAGTTAGTGTATAAATTAGAGTCGAGTGAAGTAGGTTAAAGCAGAGAAGTGAAAGGAGTAGAATGAAGTAGTTAAAGTAGAAGCAGAAGTAAAGAGAGGTTAGAACAAAGATAATGAGGAGATTCGAGAGAAGATAAGAGTGTAGAAAGTATGCAGATTAGAGTAAGATGAAAAGTAGTGAGAGCGAGAGTGTCAGCCAAGTAGTGAGAAAAATAGTGAGTAGAGAGAGTTTAGTAGTGAGAAGTAGAGAATGTGCGAGAGGAGTAAGTATGAGAGTAAATATTAAGCATAGTTAAGTGTGGGAATTAGTGTTAAAGTAATAAAACAGAAAGGTAAGAGCAAAGAAGTAACTAAGATGTTTAGAAGAGAAGAGACAGTAGAAAAAAGTAGTAGATAGTAGAGAGCAGGATAGCAGAAGTTAGGTAGTTTGCAGAGAAGCTTAGAGTAAGAGTCAGTGGGTATAAGTTCATAGTATGTGAAGAGTAGAAGAGCTAGGATAGCAGTGTAGAAAGGATTTGAGTGAATGGGGAAATAGCAGAAGTGGAGAGAGAGTATAAGCATGGAGGTGATAGTTTTGATGTGTGCTGTATGTATAGTAGAGAGTTGGTTGGTTGTAGAGAGAGAGAGATAGAAATATATGTGTGAAGGGAGAGAGATGTTGATGGTATTAAGGAGTTTGTTTAGAGAGAAGAGTGGTATGTGAGTCAGTTCCGGCAGTGTCCCCATGTCACGTTACACACGGAGAGCAGAGTTAGGTGTTTAGATGGTAGTTGATATAGTACCTCCACCGCGCCCCCCCACCCGACCCCCAAAGTAAGTTGATAGTTGAGAGAGAGGTAGAGAGTAGAAAGTAGACGTGCAGTTAAAGAGAGCTTGAAGTAGAGTAGTAAGTAGAGTAATAGAGTTTAACGCCTTGCAACCCCCAGCAGCCCCTCCCCCGACACCAGACACGCGCCCTCGGTCCCCCAGTAGAGCTAGCTAGTTGTAGTCCAAGGTAAAAGGAGAAGTTAAATAAGAAGAGACGAGTAAAAAGTAAATAGAGTTAGTTATATACGTTGAGTAGTAGAAATAGTAAAGTTAAAGTAAGTGAAAAGAGTAGTAGTAAGTTTTCAAGTTAAGTGCAAGAGAAGATAGAGTCCAAGATGTTTACCCCACCGTGCCCAAGTCGCAACCCCCCCCCAAGAGCCAGTGAGGAAGGAAAGAGGAGAACTGCCCCCCCTCGCCCCCCCATGTTGCAAAGAAAGGTAGTAGAATACAAAGTAGAGAGAAGTAGAGATGAGTCAGTTGTAGTGGAATAGTAAATTGAATAGACCAGTAGGGTAGAAAGAGTAAGAGAAGTTCTCATAATCCGACACTAGTTCTCTCTTGCCTTGTATGTCATATATGCTAGATTATAGTTAAGTTAGTACGTGGATGAGTGAGAGGAGAGTAGTGTAGTGGAAAGTAGCAAGAGCCCCCAGAGTAGGAACCCCTCCCAGACACCCACACACCCCGTCAGAGGAGAAGTTGCAGTCTGCTGGAGCCCCCCCAAAGTAGATGTGTAAATAAAGCTGTTCGAATAAGGGAGTAGTCAGGAGATGTTTATGAGCCCTACGCCGCAGAGAGTAGTGAATGTAGTGTGAGGATCGCAGGTAGAGAGGAGTTGAAGTGAAAGAGGTAGTCACCCCCCCATTTAGATGTATTTCTCGCGCATTGCAGGTTAGTTGAAAGAGAAAGTAGGTTAGAGGATGAAAATAGTTAGAGTCACATCAGCAAGAATAAGTTCCTCGCACATGTAAGATAGATGTTTTAGGTAGTAGTGAAGAGAAGTAAGAGAAGAGAAGTGAAGGTTAAAGAGAATACGTAGAAGAAAAAAGTAGAAAAAGAAGAGAAGAGTAGTCGTAAGAGAAGTCAACCATAGCACCCCCTCGCACCCCCCCCCAGATAGCAAGAAAGCTCCGAGTAATAGTCCTAACAAATAAAAGTTCCAATAGTTCAAGACCCCACCACGTACCAGGTCAGTAGTGTATGTAACCTTAAGCAATAAAAAGCCACCCCTCCCCGACCCCAAGCCCTCTACCCCCCCACTGCAGAGTAACCCCCAGCCCCCCCACGTACAGATCGCACCCCCCCCCCCCCCCCCCTTCGATGTACCACCCACCCCTAGATAATGAAGTGGCAGTTAATAGTAGAAGAGCCCCCTAGAGTAAATAGTTAAAGAGGAAGTGGGCACGCTGTAAGTGCCATACCCCTCGGTGTAGCTACCCAGGCATAATTGCACCATTTAGGAGGTTAAATGACCCTAAAAAAATGTATAAAATGACACCTCATCAAATACCCTTACACTTGGGATTTGCTTGTCCTCAAGCAAATGGGCTTTTCTACATAGATAGTAACAATATCAGGGGCCTTTAACCTACTTTTCAAAGATAGTTTATGACACAACCTTCTAGACCTCGTAATTAAAAGCACGGAAATAATATGCTAGCACGTCACATAAGTGATTGGATTCTCTCTTTATCTCGGGTGTATAATGAATTATAAAAATATGGGAAACAGAAAATTAACACTCATTACCTGTCGTAGTATATAAATTACCATAGGCTTGGTAAAGAATCAAAACAGCAATCTCTAGGTACAAGTACTATAAATTACTATCAAAGAGGACTTTATGGGTTGTAGGGTCTAGGTTTATGATAACAATAATGGAAATGGAAACAAAAATGAACGGGAAATAATTCAGGGTGGCTTTTGGGTGAATTTGGGGTGAAGTGGTGAGTTAATTATTGGTAAGAGTACACGCTGTAACAACCCGTAATTTTCATCAATGTAATTATTCATCTATTAAATTGGATACACTGTAATATCCATCTATCATACCACCTTTTTACGGGAATTTTTTTTGATTTATTTCATTATATAACGTACTTTACATAACTAAAGTAAACGAGCTCACGCAACCAACCAATACCAACTACAACTATGTTTACATTATGTAAACATCCTAATATGTCAAGTCTATGTTTAAATATCATTTTTACCATGTACGTTATCCATTTAACATACCATTTACAATGTTATTCCAAAACATGCATTATACGTTAACGTTTATTCCAAAAACCCTAATTACATGTCAAAACAAGTGTACAAATTTTCAAAGCATATGTACAAGTTACAATGCCAAACTTTTGAATATCTTTTCCCTCCTAAACCCTAGTACAACCTTCTAAAGCTCCATGTAAAAGTTAATTGTGCATGAAATACAAACTAGGTCATTTTACCTCCTAAATCATGTTTATATCTTACCACCACTTTAACACAAGGTACAAACACCCAATGGACAACTCCTAAACCCTAAACCTAATCCCTAAATCATTCTAAACCCTAATCCTAAAACACTAATTCATCTAACCTTAAACCAAAATCATAAAACCATAGCAAACCCATTACACCTTAAACTAGTTCATAGTTTTCAGAATCTGACCCGTTAATAAAACATAAGATCTGGGCAAAATCAGTAGGTTCTGGGTAATATGTAAAAACACTAGGTTTTAGCCCTATGTCTTGTGATCATTTTTCCGATTGAATCACCCCGATTCGACGTCAGATGAATTAGTTATAGCCGAAATGGCAAAGGTGCGCAAATTCTGCCCACCTGTAGTAAATGGTTGTTAACTCTAGGTTTTTGTATAGTAACCCCTGAATATGTAAAACTAAAAGTTGTAGATGACTCAAATATCTAACCATGCTCACTAGTTTGAGGTTGACCGGAATTACGGTTTATAAATGGCAACCAAATTACCAGGACGAATGTAAGCTGTCCAAAAATAGCAATGTATAAACTAAATAAACACCTCAAGCTCCTCTATGACTCACCCCCACCTTCATCACCATGACCTCACCACCACATCACCATCACTCCAGCACCTTACAAGCACCTCCATCACCTACTTGTAAGCTACTACCACAAGTTGCACACTAAGTAAGCTACTTGTCACCATCTTTGATTTTTGAACCATCACCACATCCCTACACCTCACCCTAGATTTCTATTAGTCACCATGACAGCCCTTGGCCACCACACCAAGTGATCTTGGTTCCTACACCAAGAAAACTTGGCCACTAAGGGTGTTTGAGCACTATATATACGCATACATACACAAACTTTTCAATCACACCTCAAACTCAAACACACACACTCAAATAGAGTTTTATCCATTCTCTAGCAATAGTAGAAGATCAAGTGAAGTCCCTAAGATCATAATAGAAGCCACGAATCAAGAGAAGGAAGCCCTTGAAGTCGTTTCTAGACCGTACGAACCCAAAAACCCCTTATTCGACCCATTTTAGCTCAATTAAGCTCAAAATCTTGTTCAATAAACTCATAATCTGTTTTAGACTGTTCATAATACTCTTAAGATCATATATAAACTCTTGTTTGAAGCCTTGAATCCTCAAACCTATGTGTTTTTTTTATTAAAACTCTTAAAACGACCCGTTTTGATTTTCTAGCTAAAGAATCCTTTTTCTAAACTTTTGTTACATTAGAAAATCTTATTTTTGCTTATTCTAATAAGCTATAACCTGCAAATATCATTTGGAACCCTAAACTAAGCTTACATGGCTTTTTGGACTTAATTTGCAAATATTTTCATGCATAGGGGTATATATCGTAACTTTCTGAAATTTATAACTAAAAGGGCTGAAAATGTTATTATTCTAAAGTTATAACTATAAGGACCTATCTTGCCAAGTTTCAAAGTTAAAGGTTTAAATTATATATACTTTATTATATAAAGGACTAAACTTGTAAAAGTTTATAAATCAAGGGTATATATTGCCATTTTTGCAAACTTAAAAATATAAAATATAATATTTTTATATAAATTATAAAAATATATATTAATATTACAAAACTCGATTTTATTAAAACCAAACACATATATCGTTATTAATCGTCGATCGACGCATTATAAATCAATTACGTTATATATTTAACATAATTTATCATCAACTAGCTTTTGAAGAAACTTAAAATCTTGTCGTGTCACGTTACTAAGGAATTTCATGTGAGGGGTTCCATTTGGGTATTTATTTTGACGAGTTTGCTGGGTTTACGATTTAAAGTGCCATGGCTCCTCAAACGATACTACATGGCCTCTAGATTATGATAGCCCGAACAGTGATACAATATTTCCATAAATTAATAAATCAAAGTAATACTTTATGATGTTTTGAAACATAAACATCACACTAAGACTTTACATATTACCCTCAGGTTGTGTGATGAGGCCTTTACTTTCATTTGATATACTGGTTTTCCCCGTTCAGATAGATAACATCGTACTACCATACGAACGCATTTCACTTGATATACTTTTACCATCAATTAGATTTCCTTGTTAAGGTGAGTTTATAGCCTCTCATTTTAAATCTTTTGAATACTTTATACACCCGCGAGGGGGATACATGCTTAAACCATGAATGCAAGTGTTTTTCCAACTGTATGCCAGATATATTATTGCCTAAGTACCTTCCACTGCCAATATTTCTTAATCATGAACCATTAGTCACTTACGAGTGAATGCAAATGTTATGGATAGATCTATCGGGGTGTGACGACTCCCGTTGGTGTACCTATACTTTCTGGTACCAATAGCACTATATTTGATTATAATGGGTAACTTTGGCAAGTTACCTTTCCACGAGGACATTTGTTCCTCACTAATGTCACTAAGGTGATTTCCATGTTAATGCGTTGATGTCATGAGCTTAGGGCAATAACACTATATTCTATAATAATTGTACTCATTGCAATTATTAAACTTATGGGTGTATAACAACGTAACCCACTGTTATGATAACTTGTATTCAAACTCTTTTCCATAATAATTGTACTCATTGCAATTATTACACTTATGGGTGTATAACAACGTAACCCACTATTGAACTTGTACTCAACTATTATAACTGAAAACCTATGAATTTCACTCAACCTTTGTGTTGACCCTTTTAGCATGTTTATCTTAGGTAATTGAGCAACCTATGGCACGGAGTGGCACGAACTTGAAGATGGCTAAACTGTTATCATTCAAACTTTATGTTTCTAGATTTTGGGACCTCCTTTGTAAAACTCTGATATGATATTGAATGATAACTAAATTTTCCAAAACGTCTCTTTTGAGTCGTTTTCTATGATTATGTTTGTTGATCCATGAAGTAATACCCCAGATTAGCTTCCGCTGCTATATGTCAAATATAGGGGTGTTACAAATTGGTATCCAGAGCCACGGTTATAGAGAACAAGGTTGAAACCTTAACTATAGCTACTTTTCTTTTTTCCATCCAAGAAAGTCCTCTGTGCCACTGCAGTTTCCAGAATAGTATGTGTAAGAAATTTCCATGGCAGATAATAAACTACTATTATATTATATATAAATAACTTATGTTATTTCCACTTAGTTGTTATATAGTCACATCTTTCCCCCATCCTATTATTATCCTATCTGATTCCGATGTTGAGGAAAAAAATTTCTCTACACACTCTCCTGACTATATCCCGACTTCACCGTGCTATTTCCCAGCATCACCGGGAAACACCTCTTCTAACTTTTTAGATGATTTAGCTAAAGATCTTTTAGCCTCACTAACCCTCTCACCTTTTTATGATGACCCATATATGAAGGTCGTGCAAGCATATGATGCTATTGATAATGAATTACCTATTCCACCACAAGCTCTTATTGCTCCACCGACTATTTTGCCTCCATCTCCAATGTTATCACTATCACCAATGTTTGATTTCTCGATATTTCTTTCCTCCTAAGAAGATTTCACCACCTAAAGATGCTGAGACACCTGTTGAATCACCCATTCCAATATCTTCATCTTCATTAGAAGGATCAACATCACCAATTAGGTCAAACACATCACCACCCGACTATATCTTTAATAAATCTTTAAATTTTATAGACTAGTTTCCCTGAAAACCAAATAAATTAGAGTGGAATCAAAGTGGTGCAGTGGAAGCATAGTAGGCCCATAACCCTTAGGTCCCAGGAATCAAAGGTCCTTAAAAACTTCTTCAAAACGATGGTTTTCCCAACTTCTTGTTGACTTCATTTTGATAATATCGAAACTTAACATATTTATCAATCTCATTGGTTCTTTTATATTCAAATCTGAGTTAGAATACTCGCCTCATATTTTTGAAAACACGTACATCCACCGCATTCTTGGCTAAATGGAAAATGACAGCAAAAATACTCATCTTATAACATCTTGTTTAAAGACATCAACGCGATTGACGTCTCATTATTATCCTCATCACTCCTTATGATTCTAGAACAATACATGACATTGTTTTCATATCATATCCTATGTCGATATTTAGGTAGGATGATTTATAATCATCTTATTCAAATGAATTAGGAGGCTTCTTCATTAGAATATGGAAATTATAAACCACCGAACAGTAAGTTTATAAATTCTCAGTTACAAGGATTGGGACGCCTCTGTTTGTAAGTGACAAATTATAAATGAGTGGGCTTAAATATATGGCATACGTACGAACAATATTCTTTCTAATATGTGATCTGTTTATACGAATAAATTCCATTTCTTTAGCATTATCATTGCCTCAAGATTTCTTCCAGATTATGAGATAGTCATTCATTATCTATTGCAACTAACACTCTATCATTCAACTAAATCTCGGGACGAGATTTCTGTAAGGGTGAGAGGATGTAACAACCCGTAATTTTTATCAATGTAATTATCCATCTATTAAATTGGATACACTATAATATCCATCTATCATACCACATTTTTACAGGAATTTTTTTTGCTTTATTTCATTATGTAACGTAGTTTACATAACTAAAGTAAACGAGCTCACGCAACCAACCAATGCCAACTAAAACTATGTTTACATTATGTAAACATCCTAATATGTCAAGTCTATGTTTAAATATCATTTTTACCATGTACGTTATCCATTTAACGTACCATTTACAACGTTATTCCAAAACAAGCATTATACATTAACGTTTATTCCAAAAACCCTAATTACATGTCAAAACAAGTGTACAAATGTTCAAAGCATGTGTACAAGTTACAATGCCAAACTTTTGAATATCTTTTCCCTCCTAAACCCTAGTACAACCTTATAAAGCTCAATGTACAAGTCAATTGTGCAAGAAATACAAACTAGGTCATTTTACCTCCTAAATCATGTTTATATCTTACCACCACTTTAACACAAGGTACAAACACCTAATGCACAACTCCTAAACCCTAAACCTAATCCCTAAATCATTCTAAACCCTAATCCTAAAACCCTAATTCATCTAACCCTAAACCAAAATCATAAAACCATAGCAAACCCATTACACCTTAAACTAGTTCATAGTTTTCAGAATCTGATCCGTTAATAAAACATAAGATCTGGGAAAAATCAGTAGGTTTTGGGTATTAAGTAAAAACACTAGGTTGTAGCCCTATGTCTTTTGATCATTTTGCCGGTTGAATCACCCCGATTCGACTT
Source organism: Tanacetum coccineum (assembly GCA_026074375.1). Taxonomy (NCBI): domain Eukaryota; kingdom Viridiplantae; phylum Streptophyta; class Magnoliopsida; order Asterales; family Asteraceae; genus Tanacetum; species Tanacetum coccineum. The sequence goes on from BQNB010012124.1 coordinate 57,431, forward strand.
CGGATGAATTAGTTATAGCCGAAATGGCAAAGGTGCGCAAATTCTGCCCACCTGTAGTAAATGGTTGTTATCTCTAGGTTTTTGTATAGTAACCCCTGAATATGTAAAACTAAAAGTTGTAGAGGACTCACATATCTAACCATGCTCGCTTGTTTGAGGTTGATCGGAATTACAGTTTGTAAATGGCAACCAAATTACCAAGACTGATGTTGGCTGTCCAAAAACAGCCATGTATAAACAAAATAAACATCTCAAGCTCCTCCATGACTCACCACCACCTTCATCACCATGACCTCACCACTACATCACCATCACTCCAGCACCTTACAAGCACCTCCATCACCTCCTTGTAAGCTACTACCACAAGTTGCACACTAAGTAAGCTACTTGTCACCATCTTTGATTTTTAAACCATCACCACCTCCCTATACCTTACCCTAGCTTGCTATTAGTCACCATGACAACCCTTGGCCACCACACCAAGTAATCTTGGTGCCTACACCAAGAAAACTTGGCCACCAAGTGTGTTTGAGCACTATATATACGCATACATACACATACTTTTCAATTACACCTCAAACTCAAACACACACACTCAAATGGAGTTTTAACCATTCTCTAGCAGTAGTAGAAGATCAAGTGAAGCCCTTAAGATCATAATAGAAGCAAAGAATCAAGAGAAGGAAGCCCTTGAAGTCGTTTCTAGGCGTACAAACCTAAAAACCCCTTATTCGACCCATTTTAGCTCAAGTAAGCTCAAAATCTTGTTCAATAAACTCATAATCTATTTTAGAATGTTCATAAAACTCTTAAGATCATATATAAACTCTTGTTTGAAGCCTTGAATCCTCAAACCCATGTGTTTTTTTATTAAAACCCTAAAAATGACCCGTTTTGATTTTCTAGCTAACGAAACCTTTTTCTAAACTTTTGTTACGTTAGAACAACTTATTTTTGCTTATTCTAATAAGCTATAACCTGCAAATATCATTTGGAATCCTAAAATACGCTTACATGGCTTTTTGGACTTAATTTGAAAATATTTTCATGCATAGGGGTATATATCGTAAATTTCTAAAATTTATAACTAAAGGGGTTGAAAATGTCATTATTCTAAAGTTATAACTATAAGGACCTATCTTGCCAAGTTTCAAAGTTAAAGGTTTAAATTATATATACTTTATTATATAAAGGACTAAACTTGTAAAAGTTTATAAATCAAGGGTATATATTGCCATTTTTGCAAACATAAAAATATATGATATAATATTTTTATATAAATTATAAAAATATATATTAATATTACAAAACTCGATTTTATTAAAACCCAACACATTTATCGTTATTAATCGTCGATCGACGCATTATAAATCAATTACGTTATATATTTAACGTAATTTATCATCAACTAGCTTTTGAAGAAACTTAAAATCTTATCGTGTCACGTTACTAAGGAATTTCATATGAGGGGTTCCATTTGGGTATTTGTTTTGACGAGTTTGCTGGGTTTACGATTTAAAGTGCAATGGCTCCTCAAACGATACTACATGGCCTCTGGATTATGATAGCCCGAACAGTGATACAATATTTCCATAAATTAATAAATCAAATTAATACTTTATAAAGTTTTAAAACATAAACCATCACACTAAGACTTGACATATTACCCTCAGGTTACGTGACGAGGCCGTTACTTTCATTTGATATACTGTTTTTCCCCGTTCAGGTAGATAACATCGTACTACCATACGGACGCATTTCACTTAATACACTTTTGCCATCAACCAGATTTCCCTGTTAAAGTGAGTTCATAGCCTCGCATTTTAAATCTTTTGAATACTTTATAAACATGCGAGGGAGATACATGCTTAAACCATGAATGCAAGTGTTTTTTCATCTGTATGCCAGATATATTATTGCCTACATACCTTCCACTGCCAATATTTCTTAATCATGAACCATTAGTCACTTGCGAGTGAACGCGAATATTGTGGATAGATCTATCGGTGTGTGACGACTCCCGTTGGTGTACCTATACTTTCTGGTACCAATATCACTATATTTGATTATAATGGGTAACTTGGGCAAGTTACCTTTCCACGAGGACATTTGTTCCTCACTAATGTCACTAAGGTGATTTCCATGTTAATATGTTGATGTCATGAGCTTAGGGCAATAACACTATTTTCCATAATAATTATACTCATTGCAATTATTACACTCATGGGTGTATAACAACGTAACCCACTGTTATGATAACTTGTATTCAAACTGTTTTTCATAATAATTGTACTCATTGCAATTATTACACTTATGGGTGTATAACAACGTAACCCACTATTGAACTTGTACTCAACTATTATAACTAAAAACCTATGAATTTCACTCAACCTTTGTGTTGACCCTTTTAGCATGTTTATCTCAGGTAATTGAGCAACCTATGGCACGGAGTGGCACGGACTTGAAGATGGCTAAACTGTTATCATTCAAACTTTATGTTTCTAGATTTTGGGACCTCCTTTGTAAAACTCTGATATGATATTGAATGATAACTAAATTTTCCAAAACGTCTCTTTTGAGTCGTTTTCTATGATTATGTTTGTTGATCCATGAAGTAATACCCCAGATTAGCTTCCGCTGCTATATGTCAAATATGGGGGTGTTACACTACAATCGATCCCACCACTAGAAAGCTCTCCGAAAGAGAAAGTACAAGGGAGATCATCGACTTGGACCACTTCTATGACACTTGACGTGTGACTTCGAGTCTAGCTACAAGACTCATAAATAAAGAAAAGCGCTTCTTGGGAGGCAACCCAATATTTACTTTACCGCATATTAGGAGTGTCGTGTGTTGTAATTCTTTATTGTTTGTTTTATTATGTTTGAATGAATTACGTAATCATGCTTTGTTTGTTTATAACTTCGTCTTATTTGCAATCAAAAGTATTTTGCAACAAAATAAGATTAGGGGAATATATCCGGTTTATAAGAACCAAATTCAAACATTTAAAATAAATTGTTTAGATTAATTCGCGTTAGTTTTGAGTCATATGATTGTAACGATTAATTCCAGGTTTTTATGCAGTGCTTTCTTCAGATTTAACTAATAAAATTGTGTGCAGGAAATTTCTCATTAAAAATGAAGAAGGATTTTTCACAGACGTTGGAGACGGCGTCGGGATTAACACCCGACGGCGTCGCGTCTCCAGGAATGTAAAAAATTTGAATTTTTTTTTAGTATTTTTGAAAAATAAAATGTGCAATATTTAAAATTTGTAATTCTTTTGTAAACCTACATAAACATATAATTACATCATTACTCTCATCCTATCTTTACTGCTTTCATATAGTCAAAACTCGAAATTCTCGTTATATCTATATATATATCCCGCCGATTTTATGCTTGGTATAGTTGTCTTTATCTTTGATTATATGTTATATTTGACGAGAAGAAGCTTGGAAGTTCTTAGGAAGTTTCATTGGATGATTCTTGGAGGACTATCTATCCAGTTATCGCATGTTTCTTCTCTATTATTGAGCAAACCATGGGAGTACTAGTTTTTTTTCCTTGTTTTCTTATCCCTTTATTCGTTTTTACGGGTACTTCTATAAAACATTGGGGGCAATGTTCAACTTAAGTGTAGGGGTAAATAAGCCTTAAAAACTATTCCTTCATTTTCCATTTGCTTTGTTCGTAAAATAATAGGTAATATATCAAAACATAGCATAAAAAGGTAATTTTGACCTAAATTAAATTTTTTTTTATGACACATACCGACGAAAACCAAGTATTAATAGCATCTCATTGATAGGAATGTGTATGACTAGCATAAAAACCCTCAAAATTCCACCCCAAAAGATGTGAGGTTCGCCTTTAGATCTTTAGGAATTCGGGTATCCATTATTGATACCCAATATAGTTTATACCTTTAGCTTTCTCGAGTTAAGGTTCGAATGTAGTCATATGTGTCTATTCCGTCGTTACGAATGTGTACGTATGGTCTTTGTCACCTTTTCTGGAGCATTGGTATCGGTATTAAATTATATAAGTGTATCGGTAGTATATTAAATTCTAGAACTTGTTTATATGATGCATCCCGAGAACTCATAGTAAGTATTAGGATTTTCTAGATAAGAGACACTAGGATTAACCCATGTTTTAAACCTGTAATTGTTATTATGGTCACATCGACTATATAACTATCCCACGCCCTTGCCATGCACTCATTTTTAGTGCAGGATACCCCTAGTACAACCTTCCAAGCCTATCCTTTTTCACGGTTCTTGTAATTTTCTGATTAAGCCGGACTATTAATGAAGAGCATTGTTAACCCTTAAACCAATCGTTAGACCCAAATCGCCTTAGCCTACCTTGTATGTACTCACTTTTAGTACATTATTGTTTTAACCCAAGTTAATTATTAAGTACACGGTTGCTAAGTCTTTATCCTTGTAAATACAGTTTTGGGACGATTGGGATTCGTGATAGTTTTTATTTCGCGGAAGAATGGGGAAGAAAAGTTAAGTCAATACCCCCATATGTTTGTCAAATGATCTCCATGTTATGTTGATCCACCTCAATTCGGGTCATAGAATAGTTCATTTGTAAAGTATGTAAAAGTTCAAGTGTAGGGGTACATCTATAAGCCCCGAGTGATGTATTATGTTAGTCAAAAAAGAGAAAAATAGAAAAGAAAAAGAAAAGAGATTAATGTAGAGTTGTGTAGAGTTTGTATATTTTATCCGAGTCTTTGGCTTAGCAACAAAACCAACGTGTATTCTTATAAATAATTAGCTAACTCTTCCACTCCAAATTCACCCAAAGTCACCACCCAAATGTATCCCATCCGTTTCCGTTTCCATTAATGTTATCTTACACCTACACCCCACAACCCTTTAAAAGACCTCTTAAATACCGACATGCATTATGATCAACCTACAAAATATTAATCCTCTTATTAAGGACTACGTTTTCATGTAATAAAATCCCACATGCATTGAGTTTTGAAGAAGTTGGGTTTCGGGTAGGATTGAGGAGACTTCTTATTTTTGTTTTTTTTTTTTTTTTTTTTTTTTTTTTTTTTTTTTTTTTCCTTTTTTTTTTTTCTTTTTTTTTTCTTATTTTTTTTTTTTTTTTTTTATTTTTTTTTTTTTTTTTTTTTTTTTTTTTAGGTTAAAAAGGGTTGTGTAAAATAACTAGATACTCACTTTTGAAAGCTTGGTTAATTGGAAAAATGTTTGGTTTTAATTGTTGGGTTCGGTTCGAGTCTCGGCAAAGACGAACGAGATGATTTCGATTATGGATTTTGCTTATTATAGCATTGTGAGCATTCTTTTATATTTTCTTTCGTTTGTTTTGTTCATTTGAATTGATTTTGTTCGATGAATGTGATGAAATTCGATTGAATCTTGCGTTAGACTAGATTAGAATTGATATGATTAGTTGACGGAGATAGGTTAGCTAGGCGTATTTTGATGTCGTTGTGAGGTGAAAATGAAGTTTTGATAAGTTTTGAAAATGGTAAATTCGAGCAGTAGGTTTGGCACGGAAAACGAGGTTCGAAAATTTATAAAAACTGATTTTTAATGTTGAAATATGATAGAGTTCGTCTTAATGTACGTTTCGATAATTCGAACGTCCCGTAACTCCTAATAACAAAGAAGTTACGGCGAAAAATAAGATTTGAAAATTTTATACTATTTCAATCAGCTATTGCATTTTACTTAGTTGTTGTTACAAATTTAAATGCTCGTTTTGAGCCCTTTCGAGCCAGTTTCGGCCTTCCAGCGAAACACGAAAGTTGTTCGGAATGATGTTTTACTTTGCCGTGAGGCTCGTTAGTTTTAAAATCGGGTAATAACGGGTAAAAACCCAAGGTCAAAATCTACGTTTTTATTAAAAATGTCAAAGTTCCTGCAGAAACTTGCAGGGGCATTTTGGTCATTTATTATCGAGTTTCGAGTCTCAGCTAAAACTAAAAAGTTGTCCGGAATGTCGTTTTCCATAAAATCTCTTGTGAGTCCGAGTAGTGAAAATGTGATATAACAGGTCGTTTGGAGCGGGTCAGATTTAGTAACATATATATATATATATATAATGTGTAAAATAAGTCAAAGTCAAACAAAGTATAGCGTTGACTTTTGAAAGTCAACGGATTATAACTAAACTTGTCGGATGTCATAAAAGTAATTAAACGCTATTACTACTATGAGTGAGATATTTTAAACTTAACGATTGATACGAATGAAATAGATTCTAAAAATAGAAACTTTTGTAATAATCAGATATAATACCGGTATGAGTAAATAATAATCAAATTGAATGTCGATGGTTCGACGAGATAATTAAATATTATTATAAATATAACTAGAAGACAAGACTTACTAAAAATGGTAACTTTCCGAAAATAGTAACTTTCCAAGAAAAGAAAGTTTTCTAAAATAGAAAGTTTTCGATTAATCGATGTATAACATAAATAAAAAAACGATCATAACCTAATATTGTGAGGTTTTAGGATTTAAGGCGCAAGTGAATATCTCATCACATCTCCAAAGAGTACAAGGGAGGGTAGGGTCGTCAAATTTATAAACTTAAAGAGGGTGTCTGTTGTCTAATTAGTAGAACAATTTAGATGCTATATATAACTCTTAGCTTTCATAAAAAGATGTACGACATATAAGATTATATCACTAAAATTACCTTACGAACAAATTATATTATAAAAGTTAGTTATGCACATGCAATTTTACAACCTACTCTTCAACAGATTATTATCTATTGCATTTGCCAAAGTTAACCTTTTCTTTTATGGTTGTTGATTCTACTACATGCTAAAAGTAACTTGGTTATTGGTTATTGATGTAGATTGGCTGCAAAGGGTTTTCGTTTGTCGGACAATTTTAAACTAAGAAACACAGATAATAAATATAATGTGATGTTTGTTTATTTTGTTTTGTCTTATTTGTATAGCACAAAAGATAGCATCCAAGCGTTTATATATAATATATTATATATAATTTATTCATATATATTATATAATGGTTATATTTTATTAACAGTACTTTACAATTGAATATACTACAATCTCAAGTGCGACGCTCCAAGAAAATAAATTTCACACTTTGACGCACTTATCATATTATGTCATTTTCATATTTAAAAGTTTCAATTTTTAGTAAGTTTACCCGAAAGTAAGCTTAAGGATAATATTAATCTCATCTTGCATTTTTTTATCGCAATTAGAACTAAAATATTACGTTATCCATCTTTGTTCTATTATAAACTATATTAAAAGTATTACGCAAGTTTGCTTTTAAAAGTCAAACTTTCGTAGTTGACTTATTTTTACCCCAAAATTACACCACTTGGACTCCGCCAGTCAAAATCTTTCGTTTTAGGAGTTAAAGGCAACTTTTGTAGCAAATCGAAACCTACAGGACATCCTTTATCATATTCGAAAGTCCTCTTAATTTGATTTCTCAAAAATTTACTTTGACTCTGCTACGGTCACAGTCAACTTTGGATCAACATGGTCAACCAAAAAAACTCTTTAATATGACATTTTTGACATATTTCGACTATTAAAATACACTTAACTAGTCTATATATTATACCAAAAACTAGTCAAAAATTTAAAAGTATACCTAAAACACGCTTTTAATATTTTCCGCACTTAGATCATCTAGCAATAATCATAATACACGCAATACATCACTTTAATCAAACAAGAAACATAACTAGAAGCTTACAATGCTATCAAGAAAATCAAACTATGGTTTCCCCTTTGGCTTCTAAAAATTGGGTAGAAACTTAAAAACCAAAAATCAAACATTTTCAAATCAGACCAACACGACTAAAAATAACAACAGTATCAAACCCAATCTAAACACGCACCCCTTGATTACACGAGAATAGCAGAACACAGAATAAAAATGTTACTTCTTCAATACATATTGCTCTTTGTGAAGGTTTACGCTATAGTGGGATTTTAGCTATTGAAATCAAGGATTAGATGATATAAATTGATTTGATTGCATGTCGGAAAATAAGCCGAAAAAATAGGTGTTTGTGGGGTGGCCGGTTCGAAGAGAGCAATGAGAGGGAGGAAAAGATTTTATTTTTGGTAAAGTGTATATGGGTGGAAGTATCACCCTATTTATTAGAATACGTCTTTGATAGGATTGGCAAATTTTGGGTCACATCCTTCTCAATCGTCTTTTAAAACTAATACAAGATTTGTTCGTTTATATGAGATGAAATACGCTGGCTCCAAGGACTCGGGTCACATCCACACTAGTAAATATTTTTAAATCCGTCCCACTTATTTTACTTTTAAATACATTTGAGTTAAACTGTTTTTTTAATCCTGTACAAAACAAGACCTTTTAAACTAGGTTTTTTACAAAAACTCAGGAAATCGGTTTAAAATGTCTCAAAATATAAGCTATTTACGCTCTCGGAAGCAACAAATAATTTTTTTATGACTTCTTAGACGCAACTAACAAATGAGAAACTCAATCTACGGATTGAAATTAGAACCTATAGTAGAGGAAATTTTTCATCAAAGACCTTATACTAGTATAAACGACGATAATTATTTACGAGCATAAATAATTTCGTAGCTCGGGCATAAACGTTGACCTGAAACTAGGGTTGTTACACTGCCTAGACAACATCCAAACATTCAGGCTCATCGACCATTCAACAATAAGTACTATTCTTATCTCGAAAAGGAGTTTAAGCTAGATTAATACAAGGGTTCACTTTTGAACGTTTTTAATCGCTGAAAAAGACAACAAGATACACCATGCTATAGCACCACCACCGCTAATTAGTGATAATTTCTATTAAATTTTTGTTTATTTTTACATGATAGCTCTAGCTGGACCTCTCTTACGTGTCTAGCTGGTCACTTTTTTTATATGTTTTCATACGTTTTATTCATTTTTTGTACGTTACATACGCTTTTGTACGCATTTTGTATGTTTCGTTTACGTTTTTTAACATTTTCATACGTTTTTGTCAAATTCCTGAGCTAACCGTTCAATGTGGCTTGTGTGTTTGAGTGAACACTTTATGTGTGTGAATTGTTTGTTGGTGTAGATGTGACTACCAACTGCATAGGTTTTGTTGTGGTAGTGTATAGTTCCATGTTCTTCAATTTCAAGTGCAATCTTATTAGTGGTTTGTGTGTAGTTTAAACTGAGTCTGGCAAGACTTCCGATTTCATAGTGGAAGTCTTCAACTCTCGCAGGAGCCAAGCGATACGTTCGTTTACTCTTGGTACGAGGAATATTTGATGTCATTAGTTACAATCATATCAAGACTTCACTTTAAGCTCTTCTAACATATATGAAAACACACTTATGTCGCTATCTTTTCTTAATCTGGAAGTTGAGGATGTTCATGATCTTGTTCTTAGGATACACGAATCTTTTTAGTTGAGGTTGACCTTTTATGAGCTTGTACATTGTCTGCATAGCTTTCGCCCTGTTGATCCCACTTCAATAGATCAAATTCCTTAAGCTTGTATAAGGTTTAGTTATATTAGATAAATCTAACACAACTATAGTAGAAACTGTGTTTGAATGTATTAAATATTATGTGGAATCTAATCTTTAATATTAAGAAGAATTATCAATAAGACAGTAATATAATGAACATACAATTCAACAAATAAGCTCCAATATTATTAATGATAATAATACGAATACTCTCAAAGTATTAGGGTTACAAAGGGACCTTGATAGCGATAAATTAGAGATCTAAGAATTGATATATTGTATACAAAACTCTATGCCCTTATGAACGCTCCTTTGTATCACTCAGGAGCACTAGTAGATTACAATTTTTTCCTATGTATCATAATCTTTTCTATAAACAAATAATCTTAATACATGTCATCAATAAGCGTGAGTATTAAACAAACAGAACAAGTATAACCTAATTAAAACCTCAACAGCATTTATTTATTCTTAGCAGTCTTTAACCCTTGAGCAAAGGTACTATTATTCAATTGCAGTAGTAAACACTCTATAGTATTTTACTTTTGAAGTTTACGTGACAGCACAAATCCTAGATGTAGCTCTAGCAATTTACTCAAACAGGTGCCAGCAGTAATTCTCTAACACAATACAAGTTAAGATTTTTAATCCTATTCAATCCTCCCTAACTGATATTCTTCTTCTCTAAATAATCAAGTTTCTGTAATTTGTAAGGCCTTTCATCACACCAAGGAGGATGCTTCCAAACACTTCTTTACTTCTTAAGCTGAATATTCATTATGAAGATTTAAAGAATGCTGATAAGCCATTCACTTTCATAATCAATTCAGTTAAAGCTTCTGTTTTCCAACATCATTTAAAAGTGTAAGTGTGGCAGGGCGATACTTCTTCTCTACCGTAACGATATAAATACTGCACAGATTGCTACCTCAAGGAAATGTACTCCACAGGTGTCAAACAGCTTCCAATTCAAACTTTGTTGTATCCTTGTTGCTGGCCTTCATATCTTCATCTTTATATATGTGGTTCAAACAGTGTTTAATCAATTCAACCACAAACAACAAATCAAGTCTCTACCACTAGTCGTGTTGACTCATATTTATCTTCTTACCAAACATTGTACAGATCTTCCAATTCTTCGCCTGTTAAAAACTTTTAGGCAATTGACTTAAGACCATGTTACAAATTTGAGAATTTCCATCAGCAGTTCTCATTATTTGATCAATAGCTTTTTTTCCTTCTTTATAAATCTTCTAGTCAAACAATCTTTGGAGACTTAACAGCCAACGAGGTAATTATAGCATCCAAATTGCTTACAATTCTTCTTCATTGGTATATGATTTTCCCATTAGCTTGTGGTTAAGTTTGCTGTTTCTTTGTCCATTTCTACTTTTGCTTCTTTGTTTAATCAACTTGTATCAGCTGTGGTGGTACGCTCTCTTTTATCTTGACTTCCACCAGCTCTGTTCAGTGTCATTCGCAAATGTGCGCTTTGATGCCGCGTTTATTTCCCTCTTTGAATGCTCTCTGGTACAAACATCTTTGAATAGAATCAAACACTCTTTCAACTTGCGCAATCTTTGAGCTTGGTATCCCTTCCATGTTCTTTTGGTAAGTACTCACATTGTTCTTTCTACTATTGAGGCTTTTGTCTGGTGGCCCACCCCCCCCCTCTTTTCACACCCCCCCACCCCAATTTTGTTTTTTTCCTTTTTGTTTTTTTGTTTTGTGTTTTATTTTTTGTTTCTTTTCTCTTCTGATCTTTTAGCTGCAAAAATTGTTTTCTTCTTTTCTCTAAGGAAAGGTTGAAATAATGTAGGCTTTTCTTCAATAGACAATTTTCTTTTTCTTGTGCTTGCATTCTTTCAGACCATTTGATTGTTTCACATCACAATCTTTGCTTATTCTATCTTCCCATGTTTCATATCAAGGCAAAATATTGGCTTTTCTACCTTTTTCAGCATTTCTCTTGCAAGTTTTCTTCTTTGTTATCAAATGCAGGCTTAGTAATTTAAGTAGTTTATTTTCATCAAGCCTGATTTGGTCTTTCTAGTTCATAGGCTTCACATGTTTTATCAATATTCCTTTACCTTTATCCTGTGATTGTTGTGAAGATAGTTGTGAAGATATTGTTGTTGTAGATTCACCCAGCTCTTGTATAACAACCCCTTTCATCATGGGTTTTGTACTTTTCATTTCTTCAAGTGCTTGAGCCAAAATAATATCATCAACAGTTGTAATTGTAGCACTAACAGTTTGTTTACTCGCACTAACAGTTGTTGACTCTGAATCACTTGCACAACATAACTATATCACCATGCAGCACTTACTTGAGCAACATCAATAATTAGTTAGTAGTGGTTATTAACTTCAAACTACTTCTCTAACACTTCCTTTTCATCAACAACTTCTTGTTCTGCAAACTAACAACTCCTCACTTGCAGAAACATTTCACATCATGAACCACATCCAGTTGTAATTTTTCATCTGCATCAATAAGCATCTTTTCTCTCATGTTTGGATGCTTCCTCACCCAAACTTTCTTCATTACTAGAGGATTCTCCCGAACGTCAAACAACTTTCGATTAAATCTCTTCAGCCTCTATCGAGTTCTTGACTTTATTTTTTTTTTTCATGCTTCTTGACCATACTTTTAAACTAACCAATCTCAATATGTTGAGTGGTCTTTGGATTCCTCCAAATCAAGAAACCCTATTTTGTTTAAAGTTGGTACATAGTGTCATCAATTCATTATGTTTATGCATATTCTCTACACACTTCGAAGTGTGTACCTTCTTTGCGAGAGCGAATCATTGGATATGTTTAGATACACTTTTCAAACTAGGTTCTTGTGACAGAGTATAGTTGTATCCCCCCATGGTTTCATTGTCACAGGGACCACCACCTGAATTAATTTCATGGGAACTAGATTCATTAGGTGTTGCCTTGGATTGGGTCTTATTGATGTTTATCATTGTCGGCACTGCTTCTAAGCTACGAAGCTAGTTGTGGACAACCTCACCATAATAATCACCAAATCTTTATGGACAGCCTCATCTGCAACATTTTCAATAGATCAATGTCAAAGGTACCTGGAATGTCCTTTCTTTTAGGCTTTATAGGTTGGTTGTGTCTTTGTGAGGTTGAGTAGATGGTTGAATAAAGGTGGGTGTGTGATGGGGATCAGTTGGAATTGCTGAATCTTCACCCATTTGTGATTGGTTTTGTACCACCATTGTTTGAAATAAAGGTGTTTAATCTACTAGAAAACCTTTGCTACCTTCTCATATTTATAAAATTTTTTAGTTGTGAGAGGGTGCAATATAAATTTTCTTATGAGTTGGCATCTCATCAAGTTGTTGGTCCAGAAATATTTGTATAAACCTTGGATACATTAAAAATTTGCCAGACAAACTATCCAAGTTTATAATCATACTATCAAAAATGAATTTTAAAAAATTAAATTTCTGGTTTGTAGCTAAACAGATAATGGGGACAGACGCCTTAGTACTACCTAAAACTAATTCACAGGCACGATATACTTTGGAATTAGATCACTGTCTAAATAGTATGAATTAGAAATTTCCATTGTGGGGAAAAGAATGGTTTTTAAAAAGTTAGTTTTTGTGAAATTTTCTCATACCCCATCAATGTAAGTTGTTCAAAAATGGTTTGATTTAGGTAACTTCATTACCTTCTTCTTTGCTAGTTGAAGATCTCTCTAATAGATGATTCAGTAATGATTCTCTCTTGTCATATACTCGGGGCATGTAATGTTCCTTCCTCCTTTAATAGTTGTCCCAATGACAGTTGACCAAAACTGTTCAATGCAAGAAAGTTTATATGTAGGATTAATCGGTTAATGCATACACCATATAGGGTGTGAATTCATAAAAATCCACAATTGTTCAATAACCATAAGCTCTATGGGTTTAGACAAATAATGAGACATTATTATAAGTATCTGCAAACTTTAGATGTCGCATTATATTGTTGGGTTTGATAATGGATAATTAAAATTGAGTTTAGGTCTTGTTAATAGAAGTATCCTGAAAGCATGAAATCGAATTAATTGATTAATAATTGAAACACTTAATCGATGTCTTTTATGAAAAATTCCCTCTACACAACCCAGTCTTTTATCAGTAGTATCTCAATCAGTAGTAAGTTCTGCCTTTGGCAGCGTTAAGTTTGAGTCAACCTAAGCATTAACTACTCAATTCCATTCACAATAGCGCTTTCTCCTATCAACAATCTTAACAACCTTTGCTTTGCTTATCATGCAAAATGTTATGTACCTACAAAAACCATAGAATGAAAACACAATCTATAGCAATTTTCACAACTATCACGTAGTATTAATGTTTACCTAACAGTTATTAAGGGATTACTAACAGTGTATGAAACTCCTCAGCAGCTATGAAGTATAACCGGCATAGTACTAATTATCTTAATAGACAGAAAATTTTAATGACGATGAATAACAATTCTAATTCATACAAACTCTACACAAAAACATAAGAGATAATAAGACTTTAAAGATTTAGCATTCTCTTACTAGCAATTAAATATTGAAGCCTTACTTAATCAAAAGCTTTTGTAAGCAATCTGCACATTACTTATAGTATGGGATTTTGACCATTTGATTCAATTTCTTTTCATGCATTTCGTAATAAAACTCGTGTCTATTCTCTTTATGCTTTTGTTTTTTGAATGAAAACAGGATTTTTTAATTATGCATAATATTATTGTTATTCGTCAATATAAAATCGTTGTTTGCATTAAAAATTGAACATAATCAAGTAGGCTGATTCTGTATCACAAAGCTCTTGTCCACAGAACTTGAAGCAACCACTTATTCAGCTTCTATTGTGGAATTTGCAAACACTGTCTGGTTCTATGCACTGCCTATGATATTATTAAATCTACATGCCAAGGAATTGCAACCTCCGATCACTTGCCTCCAGCATAATCACTATCGTGTATGATACCAAATCATAAGGAGGAATTCCTTTTGGATACCAAAGGCTTAATTTTGGTTGACCTTTTTAAGTCGTTTAAAATCCTTTTCACGGCATAAAGATGTGAAACACTTTCGGAGTTGTACTGGGTTTTAGCACAGGCACACACTGCAAACATGATGTCAGGTCTTGAAGAAGTAAGATACATTAATGAACCAATCATTGACCTATATATATGAACATCCACTTCTTCACCATCTTCATCCTTGAGTAGAGGTTTTTTTGAGTTTCCATTGGTGTGCTTGCTGGTCTTGATTCTGTTAAAACCCAATTTCTTTAAAAAATTTTAGCAACTTATTTATTTTGACTAATAAATATGCCATCCTTCTTCTGCTGTACTTGTAATCCCAAGAAGAATGTAAGTTCTCCCATAGAACTCATCTGAAATTTCTCATGCATCAACTTTTCAAATGCATTGCATAGCTCTTTCTTTGTTGAACCAAAGATGATATCATCCACATAAACTTGGACCAGCAAAATATCACCTTTGTGCCTTTTTATGAATAAGGTTTTGTCAATTTCCCCTTTTTAAAACTCATTGTCCAACAGAATATTTGATGAGTTTCATACCAAGCTCTAGGAGCTTAATGTAGTCCATATAGTGCTTTTTCAACCTTGTAAAAGTCTGGATCTTCAAATCCTGGTAGTTGACATATATACACCTCTTTTTCAATCTTCCCATAGAGTAAAGCACTTTTTACATCTATTTGATACACCACAAAATCTTTAAATGAAGCATAGTCTAAAATTAGACCTAAATGGCTTCAATTCTCAGCATACAGGGGAAAAGACTTAATCATAGTCAATCCCTTCTTCTTGTGTGTACCCTTAAGCAACCAATCTTGTTTTATTTTTAATCACAATTCCCTTTTCATCCTTTTTATTCCTGAAAACCCATATAGAGCCTATAGCCCTTTTTCCATTTGTAAATCCACTAAAGTCCAAACTTCTTGTAATTTGAATTGTAGAAGTGTTACTTACATTGCCTCTTATCACTACGTGGATCTTTTCAATACATGAATTACCTTTTTGAGTTCTTCATGGATAGAGAAAACAAACAAACAAAGCAGTTTTGAAGAGTGAAGGTCTTTATGTTTGTTCTTTGTTGATGTACTAACAAACCCATGTTCCTCAATTCTTTGACTCTTTCTTGTTAGTGTTAACTGATTACAAATCTATAATCACTTGATCAAGAGGGATGTTCTTATGTAATTCTTGTAGTTGGAATGGGGATTGAATTGGATTGTTGTATTACAAATTGTCAGGTCAGCCACTGCACATCAATCTTCATCATACTTTGAGAAGTAAATATGCAATCATCTTCAAAGCTAGGCCATTTTTGGATCAAATGGAAGGTCATTGCTTTTTATTTTCACCGAACACATTAAGTTCATTTGTGCTAGCAGCCTTAACAGTTGAACTAACAGTATTAACATTGTTAATGCTATTAATATTATCTTCCTTCTCTTGATCACTACATTCACTTTCTTTTATTGGATCTTTATCAACCTTCTTTCCATTATCACTTGAAGGTTTGGATTCATCATCTTGAAAACTCTTTGGATCTTTGGAAAATGGTAGATCGATGTCCATTATGGTAGCAAATATTGTAATTTCGTTGACAGGTTCTGTCTCTATTTTAGCTTGACCTGCAGTATCTCACTTGCTTTTTTTGATACCTTTGTGCCTAGAAACTTTAACAGTTTAAATAAACGAGTATTAACATTATTTAGTGCTATTAACCATTATCTTCCTTCTCTTGATCATTACAGTTCACTTTCTTTTCTTGGATTCATTCAATCACCTTTTTTCCATTATCACTTGAAGGTTTGGATCCATCATCATGAGAACTCTTTGGATCTTGGAAAAATGGTGGATCAGCAGTCCATAATGGTAGCAAAATGTAATCTTTGACAGGTTCTGTCTCCTTTCTAGCTTGACCTGCATTATCACTTGCTTTTATACCTGCAAAACCATTAGACTGTGTACCTACAACAATTGGCTCATAATTCATTATTCTTGTTAGTGCATCAATATCAAATAGCCAATCTGGTCCACTACCTACAACATTAGGTGTACTTTCACTAAACCTAATATGCAAGTTTTCTTCCACTATCCTTGTTCTACTATTGAATACTCTAAAGGCTTTACTATTCAAAGAGTATCCAACAAAGAAACCTTCATCAGCCTTACCATCAAATTTGCCTAAGTGATCTATGGTATTGAGAATGGTAACAGGCACCTAAATGGGTTCATAATAACTTTTAAATGTTGGTGTTCTACCATGAAATAAAAGTTTATATGGGGTCTTGTTATGAGGCTACTTAAACTATTAACACTCTATTTTGTACATAGCAAGCAGACTGAGGAGTACTACTGTTTCTGCCCTATAAAGTACGTTGGCAACATTAGAAATAGCTAGCATAGTCCTAGTAACTTCAGTCAGTGTCCTATTCCTCCTATTAGCATCCTCATTTTGTCGAGAGTTCTAAGCTATACTAATTGTCTCAAAATACCCTTCATGTCACAAAACTGAGATTCATCTAACTGTTTTTTAAACTCAGTCCCTATTATCACAATCTACATCACCTTAACCTTATGATCTACTTGATTTTCTAATCTAGTTATAAAGGCCTTAAGATCCACTAGTCTATCTTTAGTAGCTAGAAAGAAAAACCCATGTAACCTACTGTACATCATCTATGACAACTAGACAATACATTTTCTTCTTAAGGATTTTTATAAATGTTGGACTAAACAAGTCCATATGCAACAAATGTAAAGGAAGATTGATTGAGTTCTCTGTACTTACAAGAGGCTCTGTGCTGCTTTCCCTTTTGACAAGCAACACAGGTTTGATTGTTTTCAAAAAGTTTGGAAGGTAAACCTCTTACAAGATTTTCACATACCAATTTAATTCATGGTTTTATAAATTAAGTGACCTAGCCTTCTTTGCCAAGTTTAGATTCATCAGATGTGCTTTTGCAAAAAGCGATAGGTTAAACCTCCTTTAAGGAAAACTATGTTCTTTTAAAATCAAACACATATACATATTATTCTTTCTAGGAACCCTAAGTAAAACTTGACTTTCATCAATTAACTTAAAGTTTGGAGATAAAACAATACATTCAGTGTCATTAAAAAGAACACTATTCTTTTTATCACACATTTATGAGACACTATAGACATTAAACTTTAACTTTCTCGCAAAATACACATTTTCAAAATCAAGATTACCAGTTTTAATGGTACCTTTTCCTATGATTTTCCCTCCTTTGGAGTTCCCTCCAAAAGCAACATATCCTCCATCTATCTCTTTATATTCTAAGATAGGACATGTTCCCTGTCATGTGCCTTGAGCATCCACTATCAATCACTCATTGATCTTGTAAATCCATTTGTGGATTGCCTTGCACATTAGATAAGAAAATTAGTTTCTTTTGGGGACCCAAGCCATCACTGACTTGGATCTGGCTTGTGCATCAATACAATCAAACTTCTTTAGGGTGATTGATGCACTGTTGTGTTTAGAAACATGGTATAAAACTTTGGTCTTTGGTTTCCAAACCCAACAAGCTGAGGCCTTAACAACATTAAAATTATTTCCCTTAACAGCATTAACTACTGCTTTTGGCCTAGCAGTATTAAATTTTTTACCCCTAACAGTATTAACCCTTTGATTAATATTACTGTTTTTAAATGTTGTGTTCTTATGAATGGGCCTCTTAACAGTTGAATGTGCTGTTTTAGAAAGATATGACATTGGTCTAGCAGCATTCACTGTTGTTTTTGAGTGAGCAGCATTAACTTGTCTAGCAGTATTAACCAATACTGCTATTTTAGAAATATTTTGTCTAGCAGTATTAATTGATACTAAGCCAGACTTCATTAGTACTGCTCTTGGAACCATGTTCTTTTTAGCACATGGGTGAGTCTTTTTAGCAAAGTTTTGATGATTCACCCTTTGAGCATTGTTCCAAACAGGTTTTACCATCCTTTGATTTTGAAACTGTTTTTGATGGTAATTGCAATCAACCTGCAAATGATCAAAGCTTCCACACACATAACAGGCCTTATTAAACATCTCAAAATTGCTTCCTAGTTTTTGAGACATCATATTGTTCCAATTTCTTTAATTGCCTCTTGGACTGTGAGTGTTTTGCCTATGTTGCTCAACTTGTTTAACAATTTTCCTAGCAGTTTTTTCTTGTTGTTTAGATTTGACAAACTCTTTCTTAACAATACTAGGCCTAACTGTTTTCTTTTTAATTTTAGGATGAGACTCTAACACCTATTCTTCAATACTTGGGGCATCATCACACTTCCTAACTACCTTAGGCTCTTCTTCACTAGACATAGCTTTAATGTTCTCAACTACAGGCTCATTAACAAACTTATCTTAACCAGTAAAAGACAAGTCAGGTGTTGGAGGCATGAAATTTCCTATGTAGGGAGGTGGAAATGCATTATAATTTTCATAGCCTAAACCTTTCTTGCAATTATCAACTATCTAACACTCTATGAGCTTGTTTAAACTTTTAGATGCATGTTCAAATGTATCTATATTAAGTTGAATGCCATCTTTTTCTTTTTGAATTATTTCAAGCTTCTTCCTAAGCTCTCTAATAGTTATTTCTCATATATGAATTTTAAATTTTAAGCCCTTAATATCTTGTAAATAAATAGACTTATTTGCTTTATAAACTTCAAGTTTTTCTTCTACTGACTCTAAACCTGTCTTATAACAACCATTAACTTAGATTTCTTTAAATCTTTTAATAGTTAATCATTTTGAGATTTAAGAAGTTTAATAGTTTCCAAACAAGATTTTAAACAAACAAAATCATTGGATACCTTTAAGTCAGGACATGAAGATGAGAAAGCCATGAGTGCATAATTAGGCCCTTCCTCTGCCTGATCACTCTAGTCATATCCACCAAGACCATCACATGAAACAAAAGCTATGGAAGTAGATGTTTCCATAAACACACTCCTTCTTGATCTTTCCTTGTTCTTATTGTCTTGATTTATTAGAGCTCTGCACTCTCTAGCAAAATGTTCCCTCTTGTGGCAGTTGTATCACTCCACTTTGGACTTATCAAAACCAATAGTCTTATTTCTATTAACAGTAAGCTTCCTTTCTAGATTTTTTAAAAACCTTCTTGCCCTCATAGTCAACATGGCCATTTGCCATCTCAAATCCATCTCTTCCATGTCATCTGGATAGATTTGTTGCAAGTCCTCGTGTACAAGTTGAGGACTATTTGGTTGACTAGTAAAGAATATACAAATAACAGCATCACTCAAGTTATCAATATTTGTAGAGTTAGCAGCATTAACTTGAGTGCTAGCAGTAGAAACTTTATGAGCAGTATTAACTGCCTCATTAGTGCTGCTAGTGTTGTTATTTGAAGAGGACACAAAAGCCATGTTCTGTGTGCTTGAACTTGAGTTAGACATCTCTTTAACTTTTGGTTCAAACACCTTGAGGTTGTTGTAGCGATCATCCATGCTCATTCTATCTAAATCAGCTTTATTCCTCCACACAATAGCATGTGTGTTCCACTCAGTTGACAAACTTCTTAATAACTTTTGATTAACATCTTATTGTGAAAGCTTTTCATCCAAAAGCTCCAACTGACTCACAAGCTTTTGAAGTCTATCAAGAGTTTTATCAAGCATCTCTGAGCTTGAAGCAGTGAAGTTTTTATATTGCTGCTTTAAGAGATTCCTTGAGTCTTTCTTGTAGCTGCATTCCCACTAAATCTCTTTTCAACAACTTCCAGCAACTTCTTAGCGACCTTTATAGAGTTAAACTTTAACTGATGTTCATTGGGAATGCCAATCATTAAAGTACTTATAGCTTTCACCTCTAATCTTCTCTGAGCCTTTTCTTCAGTAGTTGTAATAGGCATCTCTGTCATAACTCCTTTCATAATTTTTGTTTTTGGCAAGGTTGCACCATTCTCTATGACTTCCCACAATGCATAGTCTATCATTTAGATATATTGTTCAATCCTCATCCTCTATATCTCATACTCACCAGGTTTAAGCATGGGAACTTTGGATGCAGCCACCATGTGTGCAGAATTTTGATCTATATCTTTTAGCAAAAACAAGTTCTTCTTATTCACAGCTTCTCAGTGCTCTGATACCACTTGATGATCCCACTTCAATAGATCGAATTCCTTAAGCTTGTTTAAGGTTTAGTTATATTAGATAAATCTAAGACAACTATAGTAGAAACTGTGTTTGAATGTATTAAAGATTATGCAGAATCTAATCTTTAATATTAAGAAGAATTATTAATGAAATAGTAATTCAATGAACATACAATTTAACAAATAAGCTCCAATAATATTAATGATAATAATACGAATACTCTCGAAGAAATAGAGTTACAAAGACCTTGAAGCTATGAATTATATGTCTAAGATTTCAAAAGATTGATAAAAAGGATATCAAACTCTATGCCCTAGGACCTCCTTTTATACACCAAGGAGCCCTAGTCGGCTTACAATACTTTCCTAAGTATCCATAATCTTTTCTATAAACAAATAACTTAATACATATCATATAAGCAGTACTAACAACAAACAGTACTAACTTATTAACCTCAGCAGCATTAACTTATCTCTGAGTAGTCTTAACCTTAAGCAGTACTAATATTCACTAGCAGTAGTAACTTTGTACTAGCAGTAGTAAACACTTAGCATATTTTCACTAGTAGTACTAATATTAATTAGCAGTAGTAACTGTGTACTAGCAGTAGTAAACACTTAGCATATTTTCTTTGAAATTCATGAGCAGCACTAAATCCAGTTGAGCAGCATTAACACAAACATAAGCAGCAGTAATTCAAATAACATCAAGAAGACTTTTAATCCCAACAGAGATTACTATATTGTACAAATATGTGAACTGGGGGTTTTTATAACATAACACATTTGAAAAACCTTTGATTTCTTCTAAAAATGTAGTAGATGTTAATAGACATCCACCCTAATAATTCCTAAAAAAAATTTCGTAGAGTATAAAAAATATAAAGAAAGAGGAAATATGTTATCCAATAAATATATTCTAAACCGTAGTAATAATGAATAATTGTATTTTAAAGTACAAGGTTCGACAATGAAACTCAATGATTAACCTAATAGCACAAATCTCATTAGAATATCTTATTGTTGCTTTTTGGTGTTTATAATCCGCGTAGGGAGCTGTTTTTGAGGATTCAGTTTAAATTTCTTTTAATTGGTGTTTTAATCGATGTAACTATAAACAAAATTGGTTTGGATGAAAAATCATAGTACATTTTGCTTGATATTTGCTTTTACCATCTTGCTAGTTTTTAATAATCTACCGTTAAAACAAACGTTATTGTTGCTACTTTAACAATGTCTCGCTTTTAGAATAGATATTTGGTTTAAATTTCGTCCATTTAAAATGTACAGTCACTACTTTATGTAAAGTAAACGAGTTATTGAATCATCATGCTTCGTAGAAAATTTACAAATCTTAATGGAAAGACATTATTAACTCACCAAAGGCAAAACACAAGATGAACATGCAATGCACCAACATCATCTACCTTACAACGCAGCATGCGTTACTCGTAGAGAACGACAATGGGTAGGTATAGAAAGTATGATAAGAAGTATTGATAACATCAAATATTTGATACTTTGTAGTGTCAAAATCCCTATCAAAATGCTCGCAACTATTATATAAATGTGTAGGATCCCTAGATCATTCCATGGATTAAGCACAAGATCAATGGCACAAAAGATTAAACATTAAAGAACTTTTGATTGAAAGAAAAACAAGATAGTGCTACAAACCCTTAAGATGAAAAATAAAATGAAGTAGCTAACCTAATTTTGACTAAACTAGGTGTATTTATACTAATAA